>JAASGW010000239.1:0-41576 GCA_023334395.1 Phytopythium sindhum
TCCCCGGACTTAAACCCAATTGAGAACATCTGGGGGGTGCTAGCACCCGCTGTGTACGCGAATGGGAGACAGTTCACGACGCGCGAGGAGCTCATCGAGACCATCAAGGGCTGCTGGGCTAAAATCGGCCCAGAGTTCATCAATCCATTGATCAAATCGATGCCCAAGCGTTGCATCGCAGTGCTTGAGCTCCAAGGGCGTAAAACCAAGTACTAGGCGGCTCGTTTAAGGGCAAATGCGCGCGAAATCGGCACTGGCAGTATACATATTGCCCTGCACATGCATGTTGAAGTTGACATTTTTGGTCGTTGAGCGGCGAGTTTTGGTCGGATGGCAGCGATTCGACCTGCATTCGACTCGTTTCGTTGTGCTCGTTTCATTGGTTCTAAAATCGCCTTCAAAAGCGTCTAATTGGCCAAAATCCGGCCACTTTTCGCGGTGGCAGTAGAATATTTGCCCGCACTGTACGTGACCTTGGACAGATACCGTAAATAACGATGTTTGTATGAATCCAACGCCTCGCATCAGACTCAGACGCGGAGCTGTGCACATTCACAGCAACCCCAGAACAGCTCGCGTTCACATTCACTTGCACATTTGCCGCCGGCCGCTCGCTCGCTCCCCTGTTTCTCGCGTCTCCCGCCGCTGCTCATGCCGCCGGCGCCGACGCAGCGCCGCCTGTCGACCGTCAGCCGCCACCTGCAAGCCTCCTCCTCCTCCCCCTCCTCTGCTCCCTCCATGGCGTACCGGTCGCCCGTGACGTCGCACGTGCTGGACACGTCGCGCGGCTGCCCGGCCGCCGGCATGCGCGTGGAGCTGCAGGCGCTGGACGCCACCGCCGATGGCGACGCATGGCGCGTCGTGAGCACTGGCATGACTAACACCGACGGCCGTGTGGAGACGCCGCTGGTGCCCGAGGGCGCGCGCTTTGAGGCCGGCACTTACCGCGTCGTGTTCGCCACGCGCGAGTACTTCGAGTCGACGGGCGTGCGCGAGTTCTTCTACCCGCGGGTCGAGGTTGCGTTCATCGTCAAGGACCCGGCGCAGCACTTCCACGTGCCGCTGCTCATCAACCCGTTCGGCTACTCGACCTACCGCGGCAGCTGATTCCTCCTCTCGAGCGAAGGGTAGCGCTGTATCAGTCAATACAAACCCCTCAGAACCCGTCGTTGTCCATGTCGCTGTCGTTCTCGAGCGAGGCCACCCCTGTCAGCTCCTCCGGCAGGTCGGGGGCCGCGTCGATCTCTGGGTCCGCGTCGTCGAAGTCGCTCAGCGAGTCAGCCTCGTCCTCCACCTGCTGTCTGCGCGCTACAGACTCTCGCTCTCGCCCCTTCGACTGCGGCCCGGGCGCTTTCTTGACTGCGCTGAGCGACCGAACCGAGATCCGGCTGCTTGAAGACGCCTTGGACGGAGCAGCAGTCACCTTGGTGGTCTGTTGGCCTCGTTGCTGTTGCGGCTTCAGCTGTGGAGGTACCTCAGGCGGCCGGCGAGCGGTTGGAGGCGTCCGCTTTCGCTCTGTCGACGTCTTCTCCATCGAAGTAAAGCGCTGCGTCGGCGATCCGGTCTTCTTCGGCGACAGTTCCTGGTTGTTGTCCACCTTGCTGGTTGTCGAGCTGCTATCAGACCCCAGGCTCGGTAGCTTTCCCGCCGCCCGCTTCTTGGTGGCGCGCTGTGGCTTCGGTTGATTTGACTTGCTCATGTCCACCACAGTCGACAAAGAGGAAGATGATGATCCCAATGGCGCCAGCATCACACCTAGCGGTGGTGTGGCGGGCTTGGAGACGGTCGCCTTGGGCAGAAGCTGCTTGTAGTAGCACAGTTCGCTCTTCGCGGCAGCCGTCTCGCTCGCCACTCGCTGCTTGGCGGCCGCCACAACGCTGTTGAACGCGTCCAGTTCGCGCTTTGCCGTCTCCAAGTGGGCCTCTGGACTGGTCTCGTCTATCGAATTCTCGTCAGCTGCACGGGTACTCGTTGTCATCGTCGATCTCGCGGAGGATGGTGCTGCACCATTCATCCTACCGCGATGGCACGTCAAGTGCTGCGCCCGGAGCTGCGAGATGACGGCGCGCGCCTCCTTGAGCGAGCTGATCTCAGTCGAGCCATCAGCCGGTTGAAGAGCGACACGGCTGATCACTTTCTCAGTTTGCACGGGTGGCGGCTGGTTTGGAGTGGCTGCTCGGCGGCCGCTCCTGTCGATGTCGCGCGAGCTTGGGCGAGATCCTGGACTCATAATAGGTGGCAGCGGCTCCAAAGTCTGTGTTGGCGTCCGTCTGGCACCGTTGAAGCTCCCGGGCACGCGGATTTCGTTGCGGTGGAGCGCCGCGGTCCCGGCTACAGATGTCTGTGGCCTAGCCGCGTTGGTCCGTTCAACGTAGTCAAAGAGCTTCAGTGCCGGGGCTCTGATCGCTGGCAGCGACCGCGGGTGGAAAGCACACTCGCCACCGGTATTGTCGCTGGTGTCACCATTACACGGCAGCTTGGTCGCGTTGAGCACGACTACGAGCTTGCCCAGCTTGTAGTGGACCACGATCTGGTCCTGGAAGTTGTCCCACGCGAAGTCGCTCTCGGCTGTCGACGGCGGTACGAACTCCACCACATAGTCCACCGAGCGATCGGCGTGCATCAGCGGCATCAGCGTCCCCGTGCTGGAGTTCCCTGCTTGGTCGTTCGTCGCTATCGTTAGCTGGAAACGAGTCGTCGACGGCGGCGTGATGATGACCGGGAGGTGTGCTGGTCGGGTGTCATCGGCGGCTGAGTCTCGAGACACTAGCGACACCATGATCTGCGCGGTTAAATCGGCCTAGGTGAAGTCATGAGCGTTCATTTAGTGACTCGGAGCTACCGCATTTGATCCTCTTCAGCGCCTTACTGATGACTTGGTCGCCCATGCGGAAAAGCTGACGAGGCCGGAGGACACACGGAGCTCCAACTCGTGGTCGTCAATGAGCACGAGCGTCGAGATGCCGCCGCCTTCCATCGCAACGAGCAGCTTCTGGTTGGTTTGACCTGATGTGGTCAACGACTCGCATCTCTCCATGCGACGGCTGCTATTTCCATCGCGAGCATCGCGGAGGAAAGCACTAAAATTAGTCCTCCGCCTGCGAGTTCACATCTTCATCACCTGTTTGCTCGATCGCAAATCACGAAAGTGACACGGGAAGGCGCGAAGAACCCGCCACGAAGGCGAAACAGATACGCGGAAATGGCCGTTGGAAGTTCGGTGATCCCTGCTCCGCCTGCGTGTTTTTCGCCCTCGGTATCACGCCCATGCGACTTACCCGCGGGATCCACCACACGCTGGGAAGTAGCCCAACGCAACTACCGAAGGGGTCTCAAACTCCGTTGACACCGTCTCGTTCTCTCACAGAGCCGCTATAGACGACTTCATCTTGTCTTTGTCGCTACCTTCGAGCCCCAGAGCCGCAAGTCACTTGTCGTTTTCCCTCGGGCGGCAACCACCCCCGCTGCAGCCTCTTCCGCCGACACCACGACTCGAAATGGACAACGGACCGCCCTTCCCGTTCGCGGAGCTGTATGGCTCCGCCCAGGCCGCGCGCGGTGGGCCTCGCGTAGTGCCGGGCGTCGCCATCTCGGCCTGGAAGACGGACGCGCGCGCACTGCGCTGCGGGATCTGCCTCAAGAAGTTCACGCTGCTGCGCTGGAAGCACCACTGCCGTGTCGTACGTGCCCATTCCTTGTGATTCCGTGCCAGAAGATCACTCCTCTAACGCTGTGTGACACCCAAAACAGTGCGGAGACGTGTGCTGCCGCCGCTGCCTCGGCTTCTGCCTCGTTGACGTGCCCTTGCTTGGCGTCGACCTGGCCTTCACCTGCGCGCGTTGCATCCGGCGAGTCGCGGCCAAGCCGCTGGCGTTCCCGGACCCAGAGGCGAGCGGCATGTCGTACATGACCATCATGTCTTCCCCACTCTCGTCGTCGTCCCTCTCATCCTCTTCGTCCGTCGACCAGCTTGTGACGTCCCCTTCCTGCCCGTCGTCTCCGTCGTCGACCGTGTCCACTCCGACGTCAGCCGTCAGCTTGAGTGCAACCTTCAACTGCGCCAACAGCATCGATCAGCTGCCCACTTCTTTCGCGCCAGTACTCCAAACCCGAAGTGCAGGTGACCGCCGCAAGCGCCCCATGGCGCCCTTCAACGTGACCGTGAGCCAGTCCCGCAGCGCCAAGCTACAGTCCGTGTGCGCGCTCGTGGGCGACTACCTCGAGTGCACGGGCGCCGCCGTCGTGCTGCTGTCGCCCGACAGCCACGTCTGGGTCGTAGCGCACCGCGGTCTGCGCTCGCGCCTGCTCCACGACAACGCGTTCCTCACCCTGTGCCAGCGTGCGCGCGACCAGAACGCGTCCTTCGCGCTATCGGAGCCCAAGAGTCGAGTTGCCGGAGCTCCTCCTGTGGCGGACACGTTCCGGTTCGCCACGGTGGCTCCTCTGCGGCGCTGGCAGCAGGCGGACGATGATGATGACGTTGACCATGACGATGAGGATGACAGCGGGAGCAACGAGCCAAAGGCTGACGCGCTCGGGTGTCTGCTGGCGCTGGGCACGCGCGCGAGGAGCGATTCGGCGGCATCTCGCGTTCGCAAGACGCTCGAGAACCTCGCCCGGCTCGTGATGGATCTGCTGGCCGAGGAGAAGTCCATCTTGCGCATCTTCGAGTCCGGCGACTTCAAGATGTTCGCGGCCAACGCGATGGACTTGGCGCCCGCCACCGCTTCCGTCTTCGAGCAGTGCGGCGTCGCCAGCAGCACCAGTAATACCATGACGACCATTGCTGACAGACGGAAGCGGTCGACGCCCATGCCCTTGACCGGCGGGTTACTCTCGTCCATGGTGATGAACCGCCTCCGCCGGTCGCGCAGCTTCAACTGTGTCGACTGTGAGATCGCCGCCGCCGCCACCGCCGCTGCCGCCTCCTCTCCGTTCCCGACAGCGACGTCAGTGACGGCTTCACCCTCATCAGGGACGGCGAGCTCTCAACGCGAACGACGAGTGGTGATCGAGGACGACGGGTTCGACATCGTCGCGCACCCGGGCATGAACCACGGGCGGAAGCACGCGGCCACGAGCTTCGGCGCCGAATCAGGTCGGCCGGCGTGCACCAGCAACTGCCGCATGGGTCCGCACCGCCAGCGCCGCCGGAACGAGTCGGCCAGCGTCGCATCTTCGACTTCATCGGGCCCTACGTCAACGGCAGCGTAGCTCCATCTCATACGCGTGAGCTTCATCTGCGTAAATAATATAATTATTATGTCAAGGTTACCACCACCACCATCGCACGCTCCTACGCTCCACGCCGCCTACTCGTATAATACTCGCAGGGCCATCCACCACTCACCGGTTGAAGCCCATGTCGCGGCGGTACAGCGCACGCTCACGAGCTGTCGGCCGGTCGCCGAACCAGTTGCCGCTGCTCGTGCGCCGCCCGAACCGCTTCTTACGCCGAGCGTCTGACGAGTCAAAGATGGCCTCCAAGTCGCACGTGTCGGCGAAGTCCGGGAAGATGGACGGCGACGGGTCGATCGCGTTCGGCCCAAACTGCGTGCGCAGGATCTTGTCCAGGTTCTCGCGCTGCGCCCACTCCGGGATGTTCTTGGCCTCGCGCCGCCGCCGCTTCCGCTTAGCCTCGTCGTCGTTGTCGTCGTCAGCGCTAATGCCGTCGCTGTCCGAGTCGCCCTGGTCCGACATGTCGTAGCCAGCCGTCACCGTTTGCTTCTCAGCAGCCGGGTGCTTGTTGACTGCGGTGGACGAAGTTTTTGCAGCAGCAGCCGTAGATGACGAGGCTGGAGCACTAGTCGTTGACGGCGCAACGGGCTTCGGCTTCGGGTTGGACGCATTGAGGTGATCAACCTTCGCTGGCCGAGGCTTAGTTGGTCGCGGCGGTGGCACGAGCTGAGCGGTACTGCTCGCATGTGATGAGGACGACGGAGCAGGCGCCTTCATGATCATGTTCGCAATCGCGCGCGCCTTCTCCTTCTCTTTGTCGGCAGCGATCTTGGCCGCCTTGTTCTTCACCGCCTGAAGCCTCTCGTGCCGCTTGTGCGCCAACTCTTGCTCGCGCTTCTTCTTCGCCTCGGTACGCTCCTGCTCGCGCTTCTTCTTAGCTTCACTCTCGGCATTCTCCTTTTCTGTCTCGCGCTTCTTCTTCTCCTCCTCCTTCTTCTTCTCGTCGAGCTTGCGCTGCTCCTCGTACTTCTTCGCCAGCGCCTGCTTGCGCTTCGCGCGCTCTTCCTCCTTCTTCTTTTCCTGCTGTCGTTTCTTTTCTGCCAGCTTGAGCGAGTTGACAACCGGAGCGCTCCGCGTCGTCGATGACGACGGCGCCACTTTGTTGCTGTCAATCAAAGTAGTGAACGAGTGGACGCCACTCACCAAATTCGGGAGCGCTCGCTTTGTTCCATTGGCGCTCGTCGAGTTGGAGGTGAGCGCTTTGGAGGAGCCGGATGAGCTCGACACGGACGACACCGTCGACGACATTGAGTCTGCACGAGGGCAAGTCAATAGCCCCGCCGTGTTCTGCGGTGGCGCAGACGATGACAACACGGCTGTTGTGACAGAACTGGCGCTAGTTGAATCCACGTTCGTCTCGACCGAAGTTGATGCGGACACTGGCGGCGAGGTGATTCGTGTCTTCGTTGGCTCACTCCTGGACGCGCTCGCTTCGCTTGGAACTGCGCCCTTCGCCGCTGATACTGGAACTAACGCGCTCTTCTCGACTGCCACGTCATTGATCACGCTCGTTGACGACTCCGACTGCATTTGCAGCTTGAGCTTGAGTTGATCCCGCTGCTCCCAGTACTTCGTCGCCTTGGCTTGCTCGATTCGCTTCTGAGCCGACAGCTTCGCCGCCATGCGAAGTCGCTGCACCTCGCGGTCAACACTTTCCTCGAACTCACGCTTTCGCCGAGCCTCATCGGACTTGTCCGCCTCGGCCGACTTGGACTTCTCCGCGAAGATGTTGCCTCTGGCACTAGACGACTGCAACGAATCAGGCGTCTTGGCCAACTTGTGGACTCCATCTTGTGACAACTCAGCCTTGGGCAGCGACGCCGACCGCGCTCGACCTTCGGTGAAACTCTCCGTCTCAGTTGCCGAGACGAAACCGGTCGCAACCGGCACGCTGCTTTCTTCAATCGTCGAGTCATCGGTTCTCGGTTCCTCAGTGATCGTGTCGACTGTATCATTGCTGGCGAATGTGACCTTGAGCGATGGCAGTCGGTCCGTTGCTGGAAGAGAGCTCGTCGCACGCAGACTTGGCCTTAGAGCGCTGTCTGGATCTGCCGGTGACCTGGTCCTGAAGCTCAAGACTTTACTCGCACTTTGGCTCAATTGTTCGTTGGATGTATGCGACGTGTCGGTCATACTGTCCGGAACAATCGCGTCCTGAAGGGCCCGGAAACCTCGCGCGAGCAGACTCGTACTGTTTCCCGCTGCGTCTATCCTCCTCTCTGTGAGAGCCTTGATGGCTTCCTTGGCTCGAGAATGCAGCCACGAAACGGATCCCGGTACTGGCGGCTCGGGTTGGATGACAGGGTCAGCGTCGGCAGCATCAGCAGCATCCGCCGACTCAACCAGCTCAATCTTGTCTTCGTCTTCATGTTGATGCCGCGTTTCTTCACTTTGCGGTTCGTCATTCGTGTCGGGATGAGAGGCGTATGAGCTTGGGACGATCTGGTCTCGTGGTGTCGTGTGGCCTTCTGCTTGAAAAGGCGGTAGTGTTGGCTCGACCTCGTTGCTTCGAATGGTTAGAATCGAGGGATCGTCACCGTCCTCGCCGTCGTGTAGGGAATCGGAATGGAGATTCTCAACGATCTGCTGAGACGCGTCGTGAAGACTTGATGCCGATGAAGATGGTGTTACCTTGAGGCCTGCCTCTGATGAATCAGATTTAGTGGACCGCTTGTTCGAAGCAGTCTTCTCGCGAGATCTCGAGTTCTCGATGCCAGAGTCAGCCGGCAGATCGCTCACTGCGGTTGAAAAGCCAGTAACGCGGTCATTCTCATCATCAACTTCGCTCTCCGCCGCTGTCACTCGCTCAGGCACCGTCTGCGCTGTCTCAGTGGAAGCAATAGTGACGTCCGTGACTTCTTCGTGAGAAGTAGAGTCCATACGATGCTTGTCCGAATCGAAGCCGCTTTTCAACGCGCTTGAACCAGCCGCATCTCGCTCTCTCCTGTCGACTACGGCGTCGCTCGTCTCCTGCGCATGCGACTCAGTCTCCTGTTCCTCCTCTGCGATGTTGTCGAGCACTACATCATCGTCGCAGCTGCTGCGGCCAGTCTTTTTGTCGTCGACGGCCATGGCATCCAGCAAGCGGTTGAGCAGCTCCGGCTTGTTGCCAGTCGCCTTAAGTCCGCGCCTCCGCAGTTCCGAGCGCAAGTCCACAACGCGCATGTGCAGCGGGTCGTCGCTCTCTCGCGGCCGCACGCGCTTGCGGTTCTTCCTCTTGTCGCTGTCGTGTCCGTCGCCTGACTGTTTCCGCGTCGCCCCAGCGAACTCATCCGCGCTGTGGTCGCCATCGTCGTGTTCGCTGTCAGTGGAGGAAGAGGGCGCCTGAACGGCGTCGGTCGCTGTTGTCGCCTCATCCTCCGTCCTATCGTCACTTGTCAAGTCGACAGGCTCACTAGATGAGGCACCGATTTCAATAGGAACGGGGAAATCATTGTCCTTTGTCGCCACGCTCACGCCTTTCCGCGTCTCATTGACCGATACGCGCGCTGCGACCGACAGCTTCCGCTTCTTGTGCGCGCGCGGCAGTCCGTAGTCGCTATATGTAGAAGCACGCACGGACACGGTCAGTGAGCACGCGTACAAGTGCTAATCCCTTCTAATAGAGACGCACCTGGTAAAGGGCACAGGCGCGGGCCGCTTGACGTCGAGCTTGACGCCGCGCACGTCCAACGAGCGCGCGACCTGCTCCAGCTCGGCGCACAGCCATGTCAAGTCGCGCGCGTGCCGGTTCTCAAGAGCGTCCCAGTTCTCACGCGCGATCTCGCGCAGGTGCGCCTGCACGCGCACCACGGCGTCGCTCATGGCGCGGGTTCTGCTCGCTCGTTCGGCGCCAGAGGGGTCGGGATCGGGAGCCTGGGCGGTGGGGAGGCAGACACGTCTAGCGGCGGCGCGGGAGGCGGGGAATCAGCGCCGGTAGGACGCGCGGGGGCGGCGCCGAAGGTGTCGTCGTCCTTTCCTTCCCTTCCGTCCCGTTCGGTCGATGCCGCGCTTGGAAATTGAAATTTTTGAAACCCGCGCGCAATGGGAGGGGGACACCAAGAGATTAAATTAGGCCGAACGCCCGAATGTTATCTTATGGTTCGGATTTTAGAAGGAAATGAGCCTGGTTTTAGCCTTGAATAAGGACATCAATCCTAGAGTAAGGAGAATACTTGTGTGGTCCACATGATGCACGTCAACGGAGAGAATGAGGGTCTATTATCAACCAGAATGAATGTATCGCGGTAACTTCCAGCCCACACGCTTGGAGACTGCGCGTGCATCGCTCCCCTGTGCCGTACTCGACGTTCTATCAGTTGGAAGGTGCGTCTTCCGTCTTGGGCTTCTTGGCGCGCCGCGGCTTGGGGTCCGCACTTCCGGCGGCGGCGAGCGCGTCCGGATTGGCGATCACGTCGCAGATCTTGATGCCCGAAAGCAGGTAGCCGCTGCAGGCGCTCATGTTCATCTCCGGGTGCGTGCGGCCGGGCAGCACCTGGTGCTCGCGCGTCCACGTCTCGTTCAGCTGTAGGTCGATCACCGAGTCCATCTTCTGCAGCGTGCTGAACGTGCGCGTCAGCGGCTCGAGGAACTCCGAGTAGACGACGAAGGGCTTCGAGTAGCCCAGGTACGGCAGCAACGCGAGCAGCACGGGCTCCGGGTTGTAGTGCGACGCGATCACGAGGCTGTCCGACTTTTCGCGGATCCACTCGCGGATCACGGCCTGCGGCTGGCGCTGCACCTTGTTCTCCTGGCGGCGCGCCTTCTTGGCCTCGTAACGCTTCTGCTCGGCCTCCGTGAACTTCTTGGCGCGCTCAGCGGCCGCCAGTCGGCGCTGCTCGGGCGTCAGTCCGTCGCGCGCGACCGTCCCGGGCTCCTGGATCTCGCTCTCGGTCTGTGTGAGGGGCATATCATCGGTTAATACGCCGGCATGGGCTTGGTCCTCGATTCACATCGATCGTACCATCTCCAGGAGACTGACGCTCGTGAACGGGAAGAAGTGAATCGACTCGAGCGTGCGCTTGTCTAAGCATTAGGTGAGCGGTTGTGAGCGCCAGACACGAGCACAGCCAATCGTCAGCTGATAAAGCACGATGCCTACCGAAGTTGAAGCGGCGCAGGATGTCGGCGCACTGCTGCTGGCCTTCGTAGCCCGCGATAATTCGGCCGTTGCCCGCCTGCCGCTCCGCGATGGCGCCCGTGACGAGGCCCATGCAAGTGTCGACGACCAGCACCTGCGCGCTGGCGAAGACGTTGGCATACACGAGGATCTGGCCCAGCGAGTCCTCGCGGAGGTTGCTGCGCGCACAGCAAACAACGGAATGGTTACATTGTATGACGACGTCGACATGCATCAGGGCCTGCACCCGACGTACCAAATCTTGCCGGGGTTCTTGAGTCGGTAGGTGCGGCACAGCGACTCGGCCGTGCACTTGAGGAAGCGTACGCGCGGCATGTACTTCTGCTGCTTCTTCTTGAGGTACTTCTGCTTGGAGAAGTCCGTCTTGGTGTCCCACGTCTCGCTGTTCTCGACCAGCTTCTGGATGATTTCGCGGCCCGTCGCGCCGCTCTCGCGCAGCTCCACGATCTCCGTCATCGACAGCTTCTGCGCCGAGTTGGTGTCCGTGTAGTCGCGGTTGTCCGTCTCGGGCACGAACGCGTCTCCCGTCTCTGTCGTCCGTGCATCAATGGACAGCGTTAGCAGCGGTGCTGAGCAGCAACACAGCATGGCAGCAAGAGCGCAACGCACCGGGCGCGACCGGGTCCGGGAAGAGGCCGCCGGTAACCTGGACGAGCCGCTTGTCCTGTTGCTCAAAGATGGTGCTGCTCCATCACGTCACGCGCATGATCAGTGCGAGTCGGACGAGTACTTGACAATGCAGAGACGACCCACCCGTAGACGGAGCCGATGATCGGGCGCAGCGGCGTCAGTTTCTTGCCCACGCGGATAGTCCTAGAGGTGACACCAGATACAACATGTCAGTGGGGGCGATCGATCCACCGACGCCACAAACCAAGCCCCTTACTCGTCCTTCTTGGCCGCCTGGAAGAACATGCGGCCGTCACTCGTCTGGCAGATGACCGTGTCGCCCTCGTAGATCACATTGCGCTCCCGCGGCGCCTCCATCGCCGCCTCGGTCGCCTCCATCACCGTCGCCATCGCTTTCGGCCTAATGCTGTTGTGTTGCGTAGCTCCCGGCGGCGGCATTGGCCATGGGTTGAGTGCGGATTTGAGCCAATCCATCACGTTCTAAACGTATTTATAGCCAATTAAAGCTGTAAAATGAACGAGAATGAACCAATCAGGTGATGTTTGACCGATTTGAAGGGGCATGAGAGGACGCGGACTTGAGACCGGCGAAGATGACCACGAGTGCGCGCGTTCATGACGCTGCAACGAACGTCAAAGCAGCTTAATCGCCCCTCCATTTATCTGAGAATTATTGCGGCAATGGGCGTGCTCACTGGCCGTGCGCGAGGCTAGTCCTGGCCTATTAAAACGTATGTTTGCACGCGCCGCAGCTTATCGAACGACCGACGGGAGGCTCCTTCCCGCTTTACGCGGCGGTGACGCCAACACTTTGGCTCCGTCCTCATCGCGATGTCCTTGAGACGACCGCGGTTTTGGCACAGACCGCGGACAGCCTACGATCGCGGTGGCCGCGCGCTCCATGGGCGTTGGGTGGAGGCTCGGGACGCTCAGGCACCGCGCGATCTCCTCGTTCCTGGCGACGGACACCAGCGACGCCTGCGTGGGGGTAGCGGCCGCGCGAGGCGACCCCGACAGATTCGGGGTCCAGACCCGCGTGGCTGCCTTCCACTCGTCGAAATTCATGATCCCAGGACTGCTGGTGGCGCCTTTAATGGGAGACTTCGACGCCTTCTGCGGAGATCCGAGCTTGCACAGCGGGTCGGACGCTGGGTCGTCCTGGCGGCGACGGCGCGCAGCGGCGGCGGCCGTGGGCGTGACCAGCGCCTTGACCTGCAACTGCAGCTTCTCGATCTCGAGCCGCAGCTCGTCGATGATGCGCACGGCGTCGCGCTCGCGCTCGCGGCTCAGGCTGCTCTGCTGCCACGCGTGCTCGCACTCGTCGCGGTAGAACGTGAGGCTCTTGATCTCGTCCAGGTACACCTGCTGCGTCGCGCGGATCTTGAGCGCGCACGTTACCAGCTCGTTCTTCATTTGAAGGCACTGATCCGCACGTCGAGCAGAGCGTTAGGGTCTGGGTTCGATTGCAATGGAGGCGACTAGGACGCACCTTGTCCATGAGTTTGCGCTGCGCCCGCAGACTCTCGCGCAGCTGAACGCTTAAATGCGTGTACTCGAGGCGGAAGCGGTCGAACAGGCTTACGAGCTTGCGCTTCCGCGTAGCCTCGTCCAAGTTTTCAGCGTCCAGCAGCGTCAGCAGCTCACGCTCTGTCTCCTGGTATCGGCGCAAGCGCTCGCGATCGGCCCGGTGGTCGCCGACGGTATCCGTTGAAGCGGTGGAGGCGCCAGAATCGACGGCTTCCGTCGCCCTTGCAACGCCCACCGTCATATCTCTCCTCCTTGATAGTGTTGTGGTGGGATGGCCGTCAAAACGAGGGTCTGAGCGCTATAATTACCCGAGTTGTGCTGTTTTCGACCGAAATGGGGTCACGAAGCACTCAGCAAGCACCATGACGCTAATCTGAGGCCCAAACGTGCTGTTGGGGACACCAACAAGGAGATTGACGTGCCCTGCAAATCAACATGCGATTCTAAACGTCCGAAATGCATTGATATGCGGCGCCTTCGCCGAGATTCAACCTGCAGCATGCCAAACACATCGTTTTGTCCATGAATTGCCCCCTCAACGCTCGCAACTGATCATACATGTCTGCATTCACCTCTTCACCATCGCGTTCTACTCGTACATGTCGTTCGCCACGTCTCTCACGGCACGTAGATCTCCTGGAGCGCGAACTGAAGGGCGCTGACCCACCGCTCGGAGATGTGGCGCAGCTCCTGCCACCCCCCGTCGGGAAGCGCGAACGTCGGTCGGTGCAGCCGCATGTTGACCCAGTGGATCACGGTCACGATCTCCTCCTGCTCTTCCTCGCTCTCCTCCTCATCTCCCTGTTGGTCGCTGCCGCAGTTAGAATCCGTGGATGCAGAGCTTCTCCTCCGTCTCGGCCGCATGTGCGACGCCACCTCGACGATCGCGTTGCCGTCGCGCCGCGCGCGTTTGTCCGACTGGTACGGGTACAGCTCGTCCTCGTCGATGAAGTCGAGCACAGCGATGCCGTAACCCTTACGCCGGCGCTCCTGCTTGTTGGCGGCGTCCTCTTCTCCTTCGTCCTGCTCCTCGTCGAACCGCGAGAAGACGGCGTAGTTGGACTCGATGACGAGGTTGCGCACGGGCGTGAAGGACACGAGGCGGTTCTGCGATACGCCGCCGTCGGCGTGCTGGTCGTCCTCGCGGATGGTGACGCTGCCCAGGCGCTCGGACAGCACGATCTCGATGTTGTGCAGGAAGAGCTGCACGGCGTTGAACACGCCGCCGACGGTCGCGCGGCCGTCGAACTGCACCGAGCTCACGTGCGAGAGGCAGTACTCGCCGTCGGCCGCCTCGAAGCTTAGGTGATCGCGCACCATGGCGCGCGGGTCCACCCACGCGAACCGTGAGCGCAGGAAGCCCTCGGCGCGGTCGAGCACCGAGTCGCGTAGCTCCAGCAGCGTCGACCGCCGGCCCGCCGGGTCCTTGGGCAACCGCATGAACTGGTGCACCGGGCTGCCTGCGCGAATGTTCTGCGTGTGAGGGAAGAGAGACCGTCAGGCCCCATACGATCGATTCAATCAAAGAGAGAAGGAGACATACGAAGAGCGAGTACTCGGACAGCAGGCGCAGCGTGGGCGCGACCGCGAGTTGCTGCCGCTGCACGTTCGCACGCAGAACGCGGTTCGCGAACGCGGCCTGAGGGTCACTGGAGGCCTCTCCCCCGTCCATGAACCCCACGGCGCGGCGCTGCAGCGCCCGCATGCTCGCCTCCAGCCCCGCCAGCTCCGCCATCAGCTCCCCAATCTCCTCCTGGCAGCAGCCCTCCGGTTAGAATCCACAAGTCGTTGTGCGATACCATGCAACGGCGGGACGCACCCGTCGGATGGCGTGCAGCGCCCGCCGCGGCTTGCGCTTGGTCTCGGGCGCCTTTTTCCCCTCCTTATCATGCGCGTCGTTGTGCGTGTCATTCCGTGCGTCGCCCGCGCGTCGCCGCTTGCGCCGTTCGCGAGGCGCGTCCATCAGTCTGTCCTCCTCTCCTCTCCGACGTACACTCTGGGCGCTCCCGTCTGTGTCCGCTCCCTCTATGACGCGGGCGACGCCGGCGAGCGCGTTTGCCGCCCGGATGTGTCGCACGCGACAGTCGCGAGGGTCTGAAGGAGCGGAAGGAAGCGGAGAGGGAAGCGGAGAGGGAAGCCAGCCCTTTGTCCGCCCACCAGGCAGCGACGGGCGGCCAATCACGCCCGCGGGCGCCACACTCCGAAATTTCAAGACGTCAGCGCGACGTCAAACGAGAGGCGCGTGTACATCGGCGCCGCGTCCCTTGACACGAGACCACCAAAAATACATTGATGTGCGCTTCCTGAGCGCAATCCCGGCCCTGTAATCGCCTCCAGGCGGCACCCTTCGCGCAAGCTTGGCCCTGTAATCGCCCGAACCAAGCGTCTTCATGTGCTGCCTCGTGCTCGGTCGCTGGGTGATCTGAAAGCCTCGGATGCCTTCCAGCCTGCCACGATGGTCTGAGGCATTCGAGAGCCTCGGTCACTTGCCAACTCGCCTCGTTCGACGCACGTCGTCGTCCTGCCTCTCTGCATTCCTATTTATCGCGTCGAGTAGCTCAACCATGGTGAGCGAGACGGCTGTGACGGTGGTCAAGGTGCTGGCGGGCTGCGCGACGTTCGTGATGGTCACGAGTCCGTCGATCTCGATCTGGCGGATCATCAAGCAGAAGCATGTGGGGCTCGTGTCGCTCATCCCGTTCGTGTCGCTGCTGGCCAACTCGCACGTCTGGATGATGTATGGGTACCTGACCAAGCGCTACTTCCCCGTCTTCAGCATGTTCCTGTTGGGCGATGTGCTGGCCGTTGTCTACCTCAGCATCTACTGGCGCTTCACGACCGAGCGCGGCTACATGAAGCGCGTGCTGGCCTTCGTGCTGTCCTTCCTCGCCATCATGACCGTCTACGCGGTCATCGGCGCGCTCGGGTACACCAACCAGAGCCTGCACGGCGTCACGCTCACGCTCGGCTTCATCTCGGACGTGGTCTCCGTGTGCCTCTACGGCGCGCCCATGGAGAAGATCGTCATGGTGCTCAAGCACAAGTCGGCCGCCTTCTTCAACTTCCCCATGGTCGTCGCCGCGCTCTGCAACAACGTCACGTGGTTCACCTACGGGCTGCTGACGCACAACTGGTTCATCATGGCGCCCAACATCCTCTTCATCGCGCTCGGCTCGCTCACGCTCTTCCTCTGCTTCAAGTACGACCCCAAGACGCATCCAGTCACCAGCCTGGGCCAGCCCGTGGACGCTGAGGACGACCAGGTCCGCATCTCCATCGAGCTCTCGCCCTCCATGCGCCATACGCAGCTCGAGGATGACGTCAAGTGGACCACCAGCAGTGGCAGCAAGAAGCTCGCGCTCGAGCGGACTGCCTCCAGCCCCACCTACGAGGCCATGCACTCGCCGCTGCGCCCGCTGCAGCTGCAGCACCAGCCGCAGCCGCGAGAGTAAAGCACATAGACTAATAGACAACTCGATTGATGATCAAGTACGTGTTATATTATATCGTGTCGCTACTGGATTGGCCGTAGGGGCGACCGCAGCATCTCGTACGTGGGGCTGGAGGAGGCTCTGTCGACCACGAACGCCTTGGCGCCGCCGTCTGCGCTGACGGCCAGCTTGTCGTCGTCCTGGATGTCGATGCAGACGCTGTCATCGGTCAGTTGGGCCGCCACCGGGTGCGTCGAGGGCCTGAATCTGACATAGAGGGCGACGGTGGTCGTGGCGAGCGTCGCGGCGACCACGTTGGGGATAAGGATGAACCAGTTGCGCGCCACGAACGAGTAGATGATGAAGGACACGTTGGCGCAGAGCCCGCTGAGCGTCAGCGGCAGCTCGACGCCGACGCGCGACCGAGTGCGCAGCACCAGCAGCACCTTGCGCGCGGGCGTGACGTTCAGCGCCACGATGACGACATCCGTGATGCAGCCGAGCGTCGTGGCGACGCCCTCGCGGCTCTGGTTAGTGTACCCGAGGCCGCCCAGCACCGCGTAGAGCGCGTGGAGCGCCATGAACGCGCCGGCGGCTGCCAGCGTGCGCCCCATGGCCGCGCACTCGGACGTGAACCGCCAGTAAACGGCCAGGTAGACGCACGCGAGCGCCTCGCCCAGCGCGAAGAGGCTGAACAGCGGGAAGTAGTGCCGCGACACGTACCCGTACGCCACCCTGCCACGAAGCAACGCGAGGCGTCAGCGCGCGGCGTACCGTCTTGCCAAGCGACCGTCGCGTACCAAACGTGAGACAGCAGGAGCAGCGAGACGAACGGCACAAGGGGTACGGAGTCGGCCGCGCGCTGCCGGAGCACGCGGCGCGCGAGCACGGCCGGCCCGCAGATCGTCACGAGGATGGCGCAGGCCGTCAGCGCCGTCGTCCCGCGCAGGGCCGCGTCGCTCGCCATCGCTATGTATGGACTTGGGATTCAGTAGACGAGGGGGAGACGCGGCGGTATCGTAACTGGCGGCTCCCGAGCGTCGCGGTCGTCAGACGCGTCCCCGCCTCATGGGAGCAATGGAAACCCATCCCTCAGGCTCATTCAGCGTTTATGGCGGTCACTATGCGGCACTGGGATGCGTGACCCTTGCGCGCGGCGGCGGGAGACATGACTGCGAGCTGTTGGATGACATGAGAGGCGCCGATTACGTACCATGAACACAAGAAGAGCTCGGCGGGGTCGACTCTGTCGACGCCCTGGCGATGATCATCATGGTCAGGCTGATCAGGTCCCCTCACATAGCATGTAGCGTGACGCCGGCCGCAGTCAACTGACGCTCGGAGACCCAATTTATGGGACAGTGGCGGTGAGTCATCAGCGAACTGCAACGAATGTTCCAAAGCATGGCACGGAGCTGTAAGATGCTCGAGTGCACAAGGAGTGTGATGGCGTCGACTGCTTTAGTGCTCCATTAGCAATGGAGACGAAGAGGACGTCGCCTGGTGCATTTGTGCTCTGGATTATCCTCTAGATTATTCAAGTGTAGCAATGGGTGATCTGCTGGGGAACCCATCCCAGTTGCAGTTCATGCGCTGGTCCTGGGCGGTAGCTGTATATCAGATTAGTATCAGAAAATGGGCGAAATTGACGTGTATATGATTACTGACCAGGTCACGGGATTGTCAGACAGAATAGGTTAGTAATTTACGCGAATGGCAGACTTCAATCCGGTAATTTATTGCTTCTTCGGTAGTTTACGGTTTATGGCGTGTATCCGTTCTCTGGGTCCCTCACTACATCAGTTGGTCTGTCACTTCGATCCTTCCCACATCATCCGCAGCGTCCCGCGGACAGCTCGTAAACTATCAGACGATCATGGCGCTGTACACATGGGGACACAACAACGCGCAGCAGCTCGGCCTGGACGCGGATGACAAGATTGTCTTGGACGTGGTGCGAATGTAGTTTATCATCTGCAGTAGACGTCCTCAGTGGATGTTTGTTCATCCGCATAATGTGGGTTGAAACCTTCCGTCCGTTCGCACTAACGCGCATAAACTACCATCCGTCCGCAGCGCCGCGTGGATGCGCTGGCTCGCGAGGCTGTCGCGGATGTGTCCGCTGGTGAGCAGCATACGCTAGCCGTGACCGAATTCGGCGATGTCTTTGCCTGGTACGTCCGCAGCGCCTAGTTTATCATCCATTCACGAAGGTATCTGTCCGTCCTCACCGCGTAAACTACCGTCTACAGGGGCCGCGGCAAGGAAGGCCAGCTGGGGTTGGGCCGGAACGCGTCGGCTGCGCGCACGCCCACGCGCGTGACGGATGGCGGACTCGCGGGCCACTGCATCATCCAGGTGGCCTGTGGGGACGCGCACTCGCTGGCGCTGTCGGCCGCGGGACGCGTGTTCATGTGGGGCCTGCTGCCGGCCGCGGTGGGGGAAAGATCTGCAGACGGAGGATCTGCGGATGACGCGTCCGACCACGCGACCGTGTCACTCGCGGGGCTGTCATCCGTAATGTACGAGGACTCGCCGGCGCTGTCGCCGCGGTCGCTACGCGCGTCCATGACGGACTCGCTCATGGCACGGCTGGTGCGTGACTCGATGCTCGTATATGAGACCGAGGCGCTGGGCGGCGACGGCAACGGGTACGCGGCGTTCGCGGAGACGGAGAACGGTCGCAAGGTGCGGACAATCCGGCGGCCTGTGTTCGTCCCGCGGCCATGCGCGTCGCTGGCGGGCATCAAGGTGACGGCAGTGGCCGCGGGCTTCGCGCACTCGCTGGCTGTGTCGGACGCCGGGCAGGTCTTTAGCTGCGGCTACAACGACAACGGGCAGCTGGGCACGGGCTCGAGGCGCAACACGGCCGACTTTACGCGCGTGCGGGCACTGGACGGCTGGCAGGTGCGCCGCGTGGCATGCGGCCAGCAGCACTCACTCGCGTCCTGCGCGCGTGACGAGCGCGACGCCGACAGGGACGGCGCGTGCTTCGCCTGGGGGCTCGGTGTGCTGGGCCAGCTGGGCACAGGCCACGGCGTGCCCGTCGCCTACCTGCCGGTGCGCGTGCCCGTGCCCGCGCCCGCTGTCGCCGTGGCCGCCGGCGCGCACCACAGCGTGGCCGTCACGGCAGATGGGGACGTGTACACGTGGGGTCACAGCGAGTACGGACAACACGGCGCGCACGCCGAGGGCGGCAGCAGCACGGACGACCTGCAGCGCCGCGCCAACTACTTCCTCCCGCGGAGGCAGGACGCGCTGGCGGACGACGAGCTGGAGGGAGACGGGAGCGAGACGCGCCGTGTGGCCGACGCCGTGGCCTGCAGCGCGCACAGCACCTTCGTCATCGTGCGCGGGTCGGGAGGAGGACCGGGCCAGCTCTTCTCATGGGGTTGGAACGCGTTCGGCGTGCTGGGCAACGGCAAGGTGCAGCGCACGGTGCGGCCACAGCGCGTGTTCGCGCTCGGGGACCGCACCGCCATACGCGTGGCCGCGGGCGCCAACCACGGTGCGGTGGTCGTCCGCCCGCGCGGCTGCCACTACTCCATGCGCATGGACGCGGTACTGGCGCGCGGGGACTTCGCGGATGTGGTGGTCGAGACGCGGGGCTCAGCGACCGCGGGCGGTCAACTGCGCGCGCACCGCGTGGTGCTGGCCGCCAGGAGCGCGTACCTGCGAGGCCAACTGCGCGCGGCCGCATCAACAGGTGGAGATGAAGACGGGATGATCGTGCTGGACGCGTTCCAGGACGAGGACGCAGCGGTCGTCCGCGCGCTGCTCGTCTTCCTGTACACCAACCGCGTGGACGTGGCGGTGCACAAGAAGCGCGCGCTGGCGCAGCTGGCCGCGCGCGTGCACTGCGAGGACCTGACGGCCGCGTGCGAGGACCCCTGGCGCCGCCAGCTGCGGGCGAGGGACGCGAACGAGGACGAGGACGAGGACGCGAGTCGGTCAGGCCACACGTTCGTGCGGGACATGCGCGCAGCCCTCGCGGACGAAGAGCTCGCGGACGTCGAGTTCCTGTGGCCCGCGGGGGACGGGGCCACCGTGCGAATCCCGGCGCACAAGGCCGTGCTGGCGCAGGTCGAGTACTTCCGGTCCATGTTCCTGGGCGGCTTCAGCGAGGCCGGTGGGGACGCCACGGGGTCGAGCGGCCGGCACGAGATCCCGCTGTTGTTCATGCCGCGCGATGGGGTCACGCTCGCGGCCTTCCGGCGGCTGCTGCTGTGGATCTACACGGGCTGCTTTGAGCTGCTGCTAGCCGCGGACGGGGACACGGACGAGTGCGGGCCGGCCGAAGTGATGGACCTGTTCGTGGGCGCGAGTCTGCTCAACCTCCGCGTTCTCGAGGCACAGTGCGAGCGGCAGCTGCTCGCGTGGCTGCCGCGGCTGGGGGCCGACGACGCCGCCTCGCTGCGCGCCTGCAGGGACTTTGGCGCGCGCTTCGGGGCCGGGAAGCTGCGCATCATGAGCCAGCGCCTGCTGCGAATGCTGACGGACAGGGATGCGAATGAGGACAAGAATGAGGATGAGGATGCCGATGCCGATGAGGACGAGGATGAGGATGAGGATGAAGACCCGATTGGGAAGTACTAGACAGCGTGTGCTCTGGATGAGGTGCTCTGGATGAGATACTCCGGATGAGATACTTTGCATATTTTAGATTTGGACAAACGATTGCGAGGGGAGCAATTTGGACGGGCTTGTTTAACGTTAACAGGGGACGCGACGACACACATGGAGACTGCCACTGCACGCACTTGGGAGGGGGGGGGGGGGGTCGTTTATCCAGGACACTTTTGTTCAGACCGTATTTCGTCCAGACGGCATTTGTCCAGACGACATTTGTCCAGACGACATTTGTCCAGACGACATTTCGTCCAGAAGAACTCTAGTCGGACTCGACAGCGGCGCTGACGGTGGCGGGAGCGCTCTCATCAGAATCCTCGGCGCTGGTGCTCTCGATGGTGGCGGCGACGCCTTCGAGGTACGTGATGGAGGATCGCGACTCCATGAGCTCCTGGAAGTCTGTGGAAGCGTAGAACCCAGAGCGTTAGTCCATCAAGTCGATACCTTCACACCAGACCAGCATGCAGCACAGCATGCAGCACGGCAGGACGCAACGCACCGGGGCAGGTAATGTTCTCGCGGGCGGAGGCAACGGCTGTGTTGCCCGGGTTGCCCACGGTGCACAGCAGCGTGCCGCTCTTGCACGTGACGATCAGCTCCTGGCCGTCCACCTCCATGACCACGTAGCCGCGGTTGCGCATGGAGCCTGTACCGAAGGCGCAGCAGCCCGTGCCCGTCGACGAGCATTTGGGGTACGTGTACTCGCCCGCGGCCGCGAGGCAGGTGAGCGCGAGCGCGAGGGCGGCGGCGAGAGTCTTCATCATGGCGAGGAAGAGTTGCGAGTGACCGGGGTACTCCTCGCGCATCCAGAGGGGTTACTCAATACCCCGACCTTCTGTCTTACCCCTGAGCGGTAGAAGATAACCGTACCCGTTTCGTCCGCTCTGGATCTCGACAGCTGGTGCCGGGGAAGCAGCTGGAGGCGTTGCATACGAAAGCCAAGACAGCGTGCTGACTAGTCGACAAGTTGCCGGTTGACAGAGCGCTAATTCCGCCCCCGCCCTCTCCAAGGTACTTCTTTTAATCTTAGAATAGTATGCGGTCCACCTGCCGTTACGTTGTTATCTCGCGGATTATCTCATGGGTTATACCCTCCTTAAAACCCTGGGGAACGCCGACACATCCTTTACGTCTGCACCTTCTGTCGCTGGTCATTGTGCGCGTCCGACCATCCAGTTGCCTTAGTTGCCGGCAACACCTCAGTTTTAGTATAGCGCAAGCGAAGAAACGATCGGCGCGGAGTAGCGACCGACCGCGTGAGAAGTATCACATAGGTTACGTTGTACCCTCTGCGCCGCCGCCGCCTCTACCCATACATTCGCATCACACGCATCGCATTACTGTCTGCTGATCACTCGCGTCCGAGTATCACGCCGCCTCCTCCTCACTGCCGGTGACCATCCTGCGGCGCCCACTTCCCGATTCGCACGCGCGATTACCGTATCCTCGCCCAGGTGCCGTCGGTGCCGGACCTAACCTGGTGGATATAGGTGCCGCCTGCTCTCACGCCATCGCTGATCATTACGCATTTTCATCTCCAATCGACGCTAGACAAGGATGCGGACCTGGCTGCTACTGACGCTGTTGCTAGCCGTTGTCTGGACGGTGGGCTCGTCCGCGTCCGCGGAGGGCACGTCCATCCACATCCGCATGCACCACCAGGAGGCCGAGGAGAGCGAGGATAGCAGTGAAGAGGCGACAGTGGTCGTGACGACGACTCACAAGAAGAAGGACTGCGAGATCAACGGGGTGCAGCTCAAGCACCGGTCCATGCGCTACTATGGCGAGAACTCGTACGTGGCGTGCTCGAACGGCAAGGCGGGCTGCTACCTGGTGGAGCGCGTGCACGACCGCGCGTCGCAGGTGTCGTGCCCCACGTCGCGCTTCCAGGAGAAGATCGAGGAGGAGGAGCGCTACCGCGCGGCCGTCTCCTCGGGCGACCAGGGCATCAAGGAGGACGACGACTACAAGCTGCAGCACCGGCGCCTATCGCTGGCCGTGGTGTCCACCACGCGCATCTGGGACGGCGGCGTGGTCTGCTACCAGCTGAACGAGGACTACCCGTTCAGCTCGACGCAGAAGACGTACATCTACCAGGCCATGACCAAGGTGGAGGCGGCCACGAACGTGCGCTTCGTGTCAACGGCCACGTGCGAGTCCGAGTCGCTGAGCTACTGCGACTCGTGCGCCAACTGGGTGGACTTCAAGCACCCGAGCTCGGGCCGCGACTGCAACTCGAGCATCGGCATCACGGACGAGGGCGCGCAGATCATGAACCTGGCGGACCGCTGCTTCGAGGTGGACGACGATCTCAAGACGGTCTACGGCTCGGCCATGCACGAGATCGGCCACTCACTGGGCCTGTATCACGAGCACCAGCACCCTCAGCGCACCATCGGCGTCTTCTGGGACGACATCGACCAGGACATCTGGTCCGAGATGGCCATCCGCGACGTGGCCGTGGGCGGCGCCTACGACATCGACAGTGTCATGCATTACCCCATGAGCTACGGCTTCTGCCAGCCCACCTACTGCAGCGACTCGGTCACCACCAACTGCGTAGAGAAGGGCACTACCTTCTGCAACCTGAACGACGACACAGACAACTGCGTCGACATCACCGAGGCCGTGTGCGACGTGACCACCACCGAGGGCATCGGCCAGCGCATCAAGCTGTCGGACGGCGATATCGAGGCCATCAACGAGCTGTACCAGTCGGCCGCCTGGAGCGCCAGCAGCTCCAAGGTCGGCGTCTAGACTGCGTCATCCTTGTGCTACGTTCCCGAGCTCGAAGCGGGAGGCGCGACGCTGGGAGCCTCGGCGCGCGCGATTAGTGTTCTCCTCCGGTCGGTGTTCTGTCTCCGTGTCGCCAAGTCAATTCCACTGCGTCCGTCAATAAAATCCAAAGCGTTCACGTTCACGTTAACAGCAGTGATTTCTCTCTCTCTCTCTCTCTCTCAAGCAGTCGACTCCTCCGCCAACTCCGATGGTGTTACCGCCTACTTCTTGGCGTCCTCCTTCGCCACCCACGCCTTGATCACGTCCGGCACGTCGTAGCCGTCGCCCAGGTGGCGTGCGCGCACCAGCACGGTCGGGTTCTGGGCCGGCAGCCTGGGCACGAACTGCACGATGGCGTCGATCTCGGCCTTGACCTCGGGCGTGAGCTTATCCACGACGGCCACGGCCTGCAGCGTTTCCTCCAGCTGCGCGGCGTTCCTCGCGCCCAGGATGACGGTCGACACGTTCGGGTTGGAGACGCACCAGGCGATGGCGAGCTGCGCCAGGCTGCAGCCAAGCCGGGCGGCGACGCCCTCGAGCTGGTTGGCCACCGCCACTTGGCGCTCAAAGTTCGGCTTGACCAGTCGGTAGGAGTCGTCGGCGAAGCGCGAACCCTCGGGCACACCGTCGCGGTACTTGCCTGTGAGGATACCCATGGCCAGCGGCGACCAGACCGTGAGCCCGAGCTTGTAGCGCGGGTACAGGTCGGCGAACTCGAACTCGACCTTGTTGCGCTCCAGCAGGTTGTACTGCGGCTGCTCGACGACCGGGCGCACGAGCCCCAGGCGGTCGGCGACCTCGCAGGCCTCGCGGATCTCGGCGGCCGACCACTCGCTCGTGCCCCAGTAGAAGGCCCAGCCCTGGTCGAGCACGAAGTTCATGGCGCGCACGACCTCCTCCATGGGCGTGAACGGCTCCGGCCGGTGGCAGTAGATGACATCCACGTAGTCGAGCTGCAGGCGCTTGAGCGACGCCTTGGTGCCCTCGATGACGTGCTTGCGGCTGAGGCCCTGGCTGTTGGGCCCCGCGTGCGCCAGTGACTTGCCCCAGAAGATCTTGGTGGTCACCACGAGGTCCTCGCGGGTCCACAGCCCGTCGGCGACGCCTTTGCGGATGGCACCGCCCAGCAGCTCCTCAGCTTGGCCGTTGCCGTAGAGCTCGGCCGTGTCGAAGAAATTGACGCCGTGCGCGAAGGCCGCGCGCACAATGTCGAACCACGCGTCCACCGTGAATTGCGCGTCGTACTGCATCCAGCTGCCGAGCCCGAGCTTGGACACGAGCAGGCCCGAGTCGCCCAGGAAGCGGTACGTCATGCCGTGGCGAGCGGGTGAGGACATGGTGAGAGGGAGGAGGAAGGAAGTTGGGAAGACGGTCTTGGTCAGAACGAGGGAAGTTTGAAAGTGAGCGAGATCAGAGTGGGCTTCATGTCGATAACATGGCAAGGCTAGGCGCTCGTGAGACGCGGGGCTCTCGGTCGGGACACTGGTCGTTCAGGTGGGTTGACGGCTGCGTAATCTGTCGGCCTGGATCATCACCGCGCCCGGAACGCGACGGCCTCCGATCTATAGCGCACTATAAACACTAGCAGAGCTGATTACTCAGGCGCGAGGGCGGCCGCTGTTCAAATATTCACAGGAGATGACGACGCGCGAGCTGCTGATGAAGCGTAGCCCTCGTGTCGCGAGCTGGTCTGGTTTATGCTGTTCTGTATTACTATGTATCAGTGATTAAAGCCATTCTGTAGTACTATGTATTAGTTAATGATTACTGCTCATACTTGAGGGTGCGAAGTATGAACGAGTAGTATGTAGCGTATGAATAATACTCATGGTCACCGCATACAAACGTTAAGAATCCCGCTTAGGTGCGATCGGTCACCTACGTCGATGTCTTCCTTCCCCCCATTTTCGCAGTTGGATCGGGTCCATCGCCCTCCTGTCGGCCGCTCGCGATGCGTCTCTCGAGCGCTGGCCGACGCCGCCTGCTGTGCGTTTCGTGCTCTAACGCGTCGCTCCGTCCATCGCTGCCTGCGGGCGCGCGCGCGCTGTCGTCGGGTGCGAGCGGGGGCGACGCGGACGGGCGCGTGGTGGTAGTCACCTCGGGCAAGGGCGGCGTGGGCAAGACGACGGTGACGGCGAGCCTGGGCTACGGGCTGGCGCAGCGCGGGTTCCGCACGTGCCTGATCGACTTTGACATCGGGCTGCGCAATCTGGACCTGCACCTGGGCTGCGAGCGGCGCGTGATCTTCGACTTCATCCACGTGATCGAGGGCAACTGCCGGCTCAACCAGGCGCTAATCAAGGACAAGCGGCTAGAGAACCTGTCGCTGCTGGCCGCCAGCCAGACGCGCGACAAGGAGGCGCTCACCGAGGACGGTGTGGAGCGCGTGCTGGACGAGCTGCGCGCGCAGTTCGACTTTATCCTGTGCGACTCGCCCGCCGGCATCGAGTCTGGCGCGCGCCACGCCATGTACTTCGCGGACGACGCCGTGCTCGTGACCAACCCGGAGATCTCGTCCTGCCGCGACTCGGACAAGATGATCGGCTTCATCGCCAGCAAGTCGCTGCGCGCCAGGGAGAATCGCGCGCCCGTCGTGCAGCGGCTGCTCGTCAACCGCTACGACGCCGCGCGCGTGCAGAAGGACGACTGCCTCAGCGTCGAGGACATCGAGGAGATGCTCGGGCTGCCCGTCATGGGCGTCGTGCCCGAGAGCCCTTTCGTGCTCACGTCCTCCAACATGGGCCAGCCGGTCATCACGGCGCAGGGCGACAAGGCCGCGCTCGCCTTCGAGGATGCCGTCGCGCGCTTCCTGGGCGAAGACCGGCCCATGCGCTTCCTCGAGCCCGAGCCCAAGGGGTTGCTCGACCGCCTCTTCTCGCGGTGAGCGCTGGCTGCGTTCGTGTCGGACTCAAGTGGTCGAGAGCGTTGCGTGAGTAGAAATACAGACATACTGGAGTCCCGTGCTGCAGTTTTGGATCAGGACCAGTCGCACGCGCATCATTGACGACGCTAGGGTGGGTAGAACTCAACCGCAGCCTTGTTCATTGCAAACACACAGACGAACGCATCGCTCACCCTCGCCGGCTCTTCTCCTTGCCCTTCTTCTTCTGGTACAGCTCCTCAGCCTCCTTCTGCTCCTGCTCCAGCACGTTCAGCCGCTCTAGCACTGCGAACCAACAATCAGCAACACTCCGTCAGCATCCTGCCGCCTCAACTCACACACAACCACAGCAGCAACTGCGACGTACCCGGGAGCAGCTCGTTGTAGCGGACCTCGGCCATGGCAAAGCCCTCGCGCTTGATCTCCTTGACGCTGAGCTGCCGCTCCTGCGTGTCCGGCCGCTCCGCGACCTGCGTGGCCCAGTACGCGGCCGTGCGCGCGAAGAAGTCGCGCAGGTTCTCGCCCATCTGTGGCGTGCGGTTCGCGTCGTCCAGCTCCAGCTGCTCCTGCAGCTTCTCCATCTCGGCGCGGATCGCGCGGCGGTCGTTCTTACTGCTCTTGGACTTGGACTTCTTCTTTTTCTTCTTCTTCTCCTCCTCCGCGCCGGCTTCGTCGCCCTCCTCCTTCTCCGCGAGCATCTCTACGGCGCGCTCCACAGCCGCCGCCTGTACCGCCGCTTTCTTCTCGAGCTTCTCCCCCTTCGTGTCAGCCCTCTCGTCCTCATCGTACTCGTCCTCATCGTCGTCCTCATCGTCATCGTCGTCATCGTCGTCATCCCCGTCCGACGACTCCTCCGTCTCGCTCACTTCGCCCTTCCACACCTGCTCCGTCATCGTTCCGGGCAGCAGAAGCTTCCACTCGTCCAGCTTCTTCAGGTCCAGCGCCCACAGGTCGTCCAGCGTGATTTCGCGATCACCTTCTTCGACCACACCACCGTAGACGTACAGAGTGCTGCCGCGGATGATCACTGCCGGGTTGATGCGCGGGCACGGCGCCAGGATCGACTCCTGCTCCTCTTCCTCCTCCTTCTTCGCTTCCTCCGGCTTCTTGGGCGCAGGCGCACCAGGAACGTCGTCTTCCTTCTCTTCCTTCTCTTCCTCCTTGGACTCTTCCACCTCGCCGAAGAACTCGTCCTGGTCAGGCATGCGTCCGTGCTCCATCTTGATCTCCGTGTCCTCATCGTCCTTCTTCTCCTCTTCCTCTTCCTCGTCTTCCAAGTATACGATGTTGCCGTGCTCATCGACGTATCCGAACTGCCGCTCCAGCATCTTGTCAAAGTCTTCTTCCTCCTCCTCACCATCGTCTGCGTTGTCATCGTCATCCGCATCATCGTCACCTCCATTGGCAGCCTTCTTCTTGCGCCGGCGCTTGCCCTCGCCCTCCTTCTTCTTGCCGCGCAGCTTGAACTCGAACCAGCGCCGCCGGTCCATATCGTACACGAACAGGTCGTTGTAGAACGTCGACTGCATCGTGTGGCGCCGCTTCTCCTCGTCGAACACGCCGCCAAAGAGGATGAAGCGCTGCTTGTGCACGCAGATAGCGGCGCCGCCTCGCGGGCTCGGCGCCTGGCCCTTGCGCGACAGCTTCTCCCACGTCGGCTCCTGGCGCTTGAGGACCGGCGACATGTTGAGCGCCCACAGGTCCGCGTACACCTTGCCCTCCGACTTCTCGCCCACGTTCTTGACCTTGGCGTACCCACCGTAGACGAAGATGAGGTCCTTGGACGGGTGCACCGCGAGCTGGCAGCCGCTGCGCGGCGCTGGCATCTGCCGGTGCGGCGCAAACGTGCACTTCTTCCACTTCATATCGGCGAAGTTGAAGATGAACAGGTCGTTAAACCACCTTGCGTCGGCCGAGGAGCGCGCATCGTTAGTGTTGGCGACTGTGACGAGATAGAGAACGTGACATCGATTGAAAACTCACTTGGTCTCGCGCGCGGCCTCGTAGAAGCCGCCGAAGACGACCAGGTAGTTGCGCCAGACGACCATGCGGTGGCCGCTGCGCGGCGACGGGCCGCCCTTGTCGTCCAGCGCCTCCCATGCGTTGGTCTTGAGGTCCAGCCGCCAAAAGTCCTGCGCTCCGATCATCGTCATTGTTAGTGCTAACGTTGATACATCAAGTGAGGTTCTGCACGCAGGGCAGACGTACGCGGTAGTGGTGAAACTGGTCGGCGGTGGCGAACTCGCCGCCGAAGACGTAGAGGTGGTCGCGGTAGACGACGGCCTGGTGGCTGCAGCGCGGCGGCGGCGTGTTGAGCGACGAGATGGCCTTCCACTTGGCCGGGCGCTCGTCCTCGTCCTCGTCCTCGTCCGCGGCCTTGCTCTCCTCCTCATTCACGCCCAGGACGGCGGTGGCCTCATTGGCCGCGCCACTGGCCGAGATGGCGTCCAGATTCCAGCGAAAGAGGTCGTTGTAGCACTCGTTGACGGCGCCATCGAAGTACTCGCCGCCGAACTGCATCATCTCGCCCGAGGGCAGCATGGACATGGAAAAGTTGGCGCGCGGCGAGGGCTGCGGCGCGCGCGCCACCGTTACCTTCGTGCGCTGCGCGTCCTTTTTCATGAACTCGGCCAGCAGCAGCTCGATGTCCTCCTCGTCGGCGCCATTCTGCTTGCGGTCCTTCTTGAGCCCCTTCTGCGCCTGCTTGGCCTTCTTGGCCTCGATGCGCTGCGCCTTGGTCAGCTCCTTCTCCGGCTTGCCCTTTCCCGCCTTCTTCTTGCCCATGGTTGCCGCGGATCACACACAGAGAGCGCGAGAAAGCGAGGAACGGTCGGCGGAGAGCGGTCACCTCCGAGGAATGGATATCAACCAGTGCAATTGGTCAGTAATGGCGACTAACACTGGGAAGGAAATAATTGATAAAACATTTGAATATTTGGCAAACAGCTTAGCTCGCATTGAACACTTATTTTTATCATATTTTTAATACAATAATTGTCCACGTGCTTGAGCTTCAAGCTGCACCCGCAGCGAAAGCCGTGCTGGCGCCTAGTGGTGTCATGGTGACCGAGAAGAAGGCGAGCGCGCGCGCGCGCGCGCGCCGGGCTCACTGCTGCTGCCGCTGGTCAGATGTGCACCAGAGAATCGCGACCTACTCGGCTGCTGCAGCGTTCGTCTCGGCTGTACCCATGTATGCAAGTAGCCGAGGCTGCCAGGACGCCGACTGACGACAGTCGCTCTACCTACGAATGCATGCAGCACCTTGGTACTCTGGGCGCGTCTTGCCGCGAAATCTGCGCACGCGAATCAAGCGCCTTCGCTGTGAACTAGCAGGCCCTGTCGTAGCGCCCAGCGCTACTCTCGACGAGCTCCATCAACAACAGCAGCGACAACACTTTCAGACTCCTGGAGCGCGACCACACAAGACAGAGCTGCCACTGTAGTCACCGAGAGGTCATCGTTTGTATTGGTTCGCATATTAAGGATCGTTCCGCCGCGAGGCGACGCGGGCGCCAGGACTTCCATGCGGTCGGCGGCCCGTTATACATATCGAGAGCAGAGAGTTCGCAGCACACGCCTACGGCCGCAGGGAGGTGCCGATGCTGCGGCTGCTGTCCATCTCTGGGATGCTGTGGAAGTCGTCGCGGAACTCGCCACTGCTGGTGGACCCCCATGTCGTCGTCGTGCCGGACAAGCGGTTGTGCGCGTCGTCGTCCAGCAACTTGAGCTTCGTGGACGACCCCGCGGGTTTCCACGAGCCGAAGCGGCCGCTCGCGCTCAGATTCACGTTCGAGATGACGGTCTTGCCGCTCAGCTCGCTGATCCGTAGCGCGCTGTTGGAGAGTGCGGCCGACGAGTCCCCAGGGGTGCCGCCACGATGTGCCGAGTGTTTCCGAAAGTCACTGCTTCGTGGCGGCAGCTGCAGGCTGCTCCGCGTGGTAGCGACCGACGCGGCGAGCGAGGCGCCAGGGTCTTTGTCTCCGTCGCTGCGACTGCGCGGCTCGTTGCTGCTGCTGCTGGTCGCGGCAAGGAAGCTGGCTGATGTGCCGTCGAAGAGACTGTTCCGGAATTCGCTGTCGCTCTCGATAATTGTATCGTAGGCGCTCCGGCTGCTACTGTTGGCCTTGTGGAGCGCTGTGAGCCGCAGCAGCGAGCTCTTGTGGCGGTTGGGCTTGGCGTTGTCGTGGCGCAGCGCGCCGATAAGCGACCCGCGCTCCCCGCCGCCCGCCGCCGCGACGCTCACGGGCGCGAACTGCATGGACTCGCGCTGGCGACTGTACGATCTGGTGATGCGTGTGACGAGGTCGCCGAGGCTGGCGCCGATGGACGCGAGTCGCGACACGCGCGTGCGCATCACCAGGCGCTCGTTGCGCTCAAAACAGTGGACGCAGAGCTTCCAAGCGTTGAAATCTGTCGGAGTCAGGCAGTTGGTGCACACAAAGAGCCCGCAGACAGCGCACAGATGGTGCTTCTTGCGGCTGAAGAGCCCGAGCTTCTTCTCGCACGTTTGGCACTTGCGCTCGCGGAACGTAGCCGTGGACCCGGTCGGCAGGAACTGCAGCGCCGCCGAGCCGACAAAGCCCGAGGTGGACGCGTGCTCGATTACGTGCCGGTAGCGGATGGCGAGACTGAAGGCGTCGTGGAGGCTGGAGAAGCCACCGTAGAAGGGCTCGTCGCATGGCGTCAGGTCCACGTCGAGCCAGACCTGCATCTTGAGGATCCCGCGGTGCGTCGTCTCCGAAAGCAGCACCAGCAGCGAGTGCACGACGCCGCGATGCACCTCGATGCCCGCGTGGTGGCTGTTGGCGCTCTCGATCTCGAACTCCCACTCGGGCAGGTCGACGGACGCGGCGAACTTGAAGCCGTAGGGCATGCCCGTGATCGGGTGCACACCCTTGCCCATGGTCTCGAGCAGCAGGAACTCCTCGGCGTGGAACTCGTCGGCCAGCGACCGGTACTTGACGTGCTTGAGGCCGATGTACTCGTGCGGGGTCTCCTTGGTGCGAGGGCGCAGCGTCTCAAGCACCTGCGCGTCCAGCAGCAGGTCGGCGCCCAGCAGCTCGCTCTCGACGCGGCGCAGCGTGCTGGTCACGTCCGTATTGAGTGTCTGCAGCGCCTCGTCCAGCGTGGCCAGCACGGCGTGGCAGCTCGTGCGCGTGGATCGGCGCGAGGCCGACGAATCGAACTCGTGCGTGAAGCTGACGACGTTGGTGGGCGCCGGCAGCGTCGCGCGCCGCCAACTGGAGGACGAAGACGGCGAGGACGCCGGCGACAGGTACTGCGTCGCCAGGAACTCGTCGATCACGCGCGTGTTCTCGGCTAGTAGGTCGTGGTAGGCCATGGCCGCGTGTCGGTAGTGGTGTGTCGTTGTGGTAGTGGCGTGATGCGGAGGCTGAAATCGATGAAGGGTACCTGCTCTGGCGCAGGTGCGGCGCGAATGAGGGCGCGAGTCGACGCGTGGGAGGCGCCGCCCCTTGTCTGAGAGAGTACTCGCGGCCGCCGGTCGTCCCGAGGCCGCCGAGTGAGAGTGCAAGTGCGCAGCGCAGAGGCCGATCGGCCGGCGGATCGCGCGTTTAGTCCGTCAATACGGCGAGGGCGGTGGGCAATTGTGTGGGTGGGCGGAAGGGTGCAGCGTGTCTTGGTCGTTTGTCCGGTTGTTGGGACGAAAGTTGATGCTAATCGCGGCGTTCACTATGCAGTTGGACTGGCGATAGAGCCAACTTGTGGGGATTACGGAGGAGCAATGTGCTGCTCAGGTCTGACTCGAAAAGCGCGCGGCGGTCAAAAGAGGGTACTGATTGCCGGAAACAGGCTGTTTCTCGGGAAGAAGGGGACCCGCTTTTGGAAAGGCGACAGATGCTGTCGATTCGGGGGCGCATTAGGTCACATGACCGAGCGCTTGTCGGTCCAAGGGGGAGGAGAGGCGGCTCCAGAGCATGTAGCGGCCCACTGTTGCTCGAGGATGCGGCGATGGAAAGCTTTCGGAGCTGATGGGGGAGTCGGCGCATTGGGGGCGTCGGTGCGGCGGATTGTTTACGGCGGTTGTCGGACGGAACGCCGGCCGCTCTGGGATGTGGCGCTCGTAGCGATCGCTGTGTGTTTTGTTATTGTCAGTCGGCGACACGCAGATACGTGTGGTCACGAGATGGTGAGGCGATGCGTAGTCGATAGCTGGATCGCTGAGCGCCTTGTGCTTCGATAGCGACGGCGAGGCGATTGTAGTGCGCGCCACTGAGCGCAGTAAGGAACGGCAAGCAATGCAGGAACCAAGTTGTCTTAAGCCTTAAGTCGCGCGATGGACGATTGGGCCTATAGTTTACAGTTAGCTCGACGTTGCGCCGTTCCAACTCGGATCGGGCCTATACAGTGCAGCGAAGTGCACGGCGCAGTATGTACGACACACTCGAGTTGACTCAGCGGTACATTTCTAAGCAAGATAAGCAGGGTGTTGCGTTGGAAACGCTACTGCGAGCAGTTGCGTCGTTAGCGATCACTCATTCTCGCCTCGGTGCAGGCTGACCAAGTTTGCATTGTAGCCAAGCAGGGCGTGTGCGCGGCAACAAGCCGCACACCAAGCATAGTGCTCGAGTACAACTGTACAGATGCACTTCATCACAGCTGCGGTGAGTGCAGCTTGGCTAGCTTCACCTGGGCCGCGGTGGGTGCGACTGTCAAACTTGGTTGTGTCACCGCATCGGCTGCACGCGCAAAAATCAAGGGATCTTGATTGAATAGTATTGATATAAATTAATAAAGTTAACGGAATATATTTTGATTAAGTACTTATTTCCTTTGTAAATCAATGGATCTGTAGACTCACTAATCTGTAACACTGAAATAAAATATATGCATCACAGGACCGTCAATATTTTGAACCAGCCCAGCCGAAAATTACTCCGTTGCGCAGAGATAGAGCTCAGGCAGTTGCAGACCAGTCGCTGTCGCAGCCACTGTGCGACTGTACTCTAAGCACGAAGCACTACCTATGCCTTTCAGATCTTGAACGGTAGGCATTCACGGGGATGCCGTGCGTAAGGCCCGCTTCAGCCACTCTCAGTTGCCGGGTCGCGAAGGTACTTACAGCTACCCGTACATACTGTTCTAAAATTTACTTTGGCACGAACACTCAATAAAGACTCGGGATATTCTGTTGATTAGTGAGGGAAAAAAGCCTGCATCATAGATCGTTGCGCCCAGCCAGCATTGGTCGGCCCTGCCCAACAACGAGATCTTGTCGTGACGTTCGATCTGTTCGTGGAGGAGAGTCCAACTGTCGCTCCAGACTTTGCCCAGGAGCGTATTGATTGCGAACTTGGCGAACCAACTCCTGGATCATCGCGTCCGACGTCGAAGCGGCGTGTCTTTGGTGACGTTGAAGCCCGTGATTGGCGCATCAGCTTCGCTGGCGATAGGCACCGAACGCCTCCGTCCTCCGTCGTCATGTACAAGACTCGTAGGATACAGTACACGGCCATTCGTCGACGCACCGGCCGCGTCGATCCACCGTGGGTCGTGGGCGGGCTCTGTGTTTTTGGTTTGGGGGGCTTGCGAGCGAAAAAAATCGAGTCGCTGGGCGCGACATGTTGCCTCGCGCCCGGTTTCTATTCGCGCCAAAAACACACGTCGAGTTAACTTGTCTACTAAACATTTAATTCGCTTCTGGAGGTTCTCAACTATGCATTACAAAGCTATTAACGCCAGAAGATAAAATTAAATTAACTATATTATCTTATCCCACAAGTTTTTGACCTGGCTCGCGCCACCACTGAGGTCGACGTCTCTGCGTCGCGGCCCACTCCAAGCGGCTGCTGCCGCGGTCGGGGTCTAATCCGGAGCCCATGGAGTACCCGCCTCGTCGCTTGGGGCGCGCGAGAGAGCGGCGGGCGGCGTTGAGACGCCGCCCACCCTTTCCCCCGAAAGGCTGGCGATCTCGCAGTCATCCATTCATCCCGCTCCTCTCCTCCCGCGACTGAAGAGTGGAGACTGAAGTTGCTGCTCCCCATCTCGGCTCGGGTCGTCTCAGCGCCGACACATCACTTCGACTTATCCACCGCACGCCTTGCTCTCCTCTGCTGCAATCGCGCAGGAAGGCGCGGAGTGACCGGCATCAGCCCACTTCAGGAATCACATCATACGCTTGTCGATCACTTGACGGACTGAGTCGACCGTTGAAGTCGCCGCCGCCGTCGACGATTCCCGCGCCCCATCAGATCAGAATGGAGCATCACCTCGCCGTGTCGACGGACCGCATGCCGCCCCCGCCGCGGTGGGCGTCCTCGCTGCCCTACGCGGACCAGCACCCGCTCGAGACCAACGCGTCCGTCTTCGGCGGGCTGAGCGCGCTGCGGGAGGCCGCCTTCGGCCAGGACGAGCGGCCGTCGCTGCTGCCGCCCCCGCCACCGTCGTCGTCGTCCCCCTATCACCAGCAGCAGCACTCGCTCGGGTCGTCGCTGCCGCCGTCGCCGCTCTACTACAACCGCGACGCGTCCAACGCGCCCACGGCGTCGTCCACGTCCTCGTCCGCGCCGCTGTCGTCTGCGCTCCGTGCGGCCGACCCGCCCTTCTATTTCGCGCCCTTCCCCACGCTGCCGCCGCCCGGACAAGCGCGCGTCTCGCACTATGACGGCGACAAGCGTGCGCTCTCGCCAGAGTCGGACAGCCGCCACTACAGCCCGCCGCCGTACCCGACTCGGCTGTCGCCCGACCCGATCGGGTCCGACTCGTTCTTCGCCAAGCCGTCCGCGATCCTGAGACGCTCGCCCATCAGCGCCCCGCTCGCGCCCGAACGCAAGAAGACCGCTCCGTCCGCCGTCGTGGCGCCCATCGGCGCGTCTGGGTCGTCCAAGCGCGTGTCGGACGAAGAGCGCAAGGCCAAGCACAGAGAGGCCCAACGCCGGTTCGTGCGGCGCAAAAAGGTATGTGGATGTGGGTGGCAGTGGCTAAACACGCTGTCTGACGGTATCGCTTGGTGAACCCCACAGATCGCGATGCAGCAGCTGCGGGAGTTGGCGACCACGCTCGAGAAGCAGTTCGAGCTGCTGCAGGCCGCGGGCGAGTGCCAGCGGCTCGAGTCGGAGAACGCAGCACTGCAGGGCCAGATAGAGCTCGAGGCAAAGCAGGGCGAGGGCAAGTACCCCGAGACGGACCCGGCCGACGGTGAGCCCGCCCCCAGCGAACGGCGTGAGAACCTCAAGGTGAGGACTGACGCTGTCATACTCTGGTAGGAGACGTTGATCTGACTGGTTGGCGCGTGTGAATTGCTGGCAACAGATCACGCAGCACCCCGGGTGGGAGTACCGGGAGTTCGTGTGGTGATGGCGAGGCATACGATCATTCGATAATAGTCAGCCGGCTGGCCGGGAGGCTGGTCGGTGTTGGGTCGGCGCTTGTACATGGGGTCAATAGTAAGCGGCGCCACGGATCACAACAATAGAGAGCTCAGTCGCAAACGCACTCCCCTTCCTCAGTCTCACTCCGCAACTCGACACGATGCGTGCTTCACGCTGCTGCTTGTTGACTTTCTGTGCGTTTGGCGCAAAATATAACTCGACAAGTTCACTCGACTATCTTCCAGCGGCGGGGATTGACGACCGCCCCCGCCGCCGCCGACACCGCTCACGGGTCCAGGTTAGGGCGCGAGAAGAGCTCCTTGGCCACCACCATGCGCTGGATCTGCGACGTACCCTCGTAGATCTGGTAGATCTTGGCATCGCGGAAGAGCTTCTCGACCGGGTACTCCGTGTTGAAGCCAGCACCGCCGAAAACCTGGATGGCGTCCGTCGCGCATTTGTTGGCGTGGTCGCCGGCGAAGCGCTTGGCCATGGATGCGTACAGCGTGTTCTTGCGGCCACAGTCAATCTCGTACGCGGCCTTGTACGTGAGCTGGCGGCCGGCCTCGATGCCCGTCAGCATGTCGGCCAGGATGAACTGGATTGCTTGATGCTGCGCGATTGGAACGCCGAACGTCTTGCGCTCCAGCGCGTACTTGCGAGCCTCGTCGAAGGCGCGGCGCGCGAGGCCGACGGCGCCGATGGCCACGGGCGGACGCGTGATGTCGAACGCCTGCATGGCGATCTTGAAGCCGTAGCCGGGCGCGCCCAGTACGTTCTCCTCGGGCACGACCACATCCTCGAACGTAATGCCGCGCGTGTCCGAGCAGCGCTGGCCAATGTTGATCTCCTTGCGGCCGACCGTGATGCCGGGCGTGTCGGCGTCCACGATGAAGCCCGTGAAGGCCGAGCCGGCCTTGGCGGTCGCGTCCGTCTTGGCGAGCACGAAGTACCACTTGGCGACGCCGCCATTGGTGATCCACATCTTAGACCCGTTGATGACCCACTTGTCGCCCTTCTTGACGGCTGTAGTCTTGGCGCCGGCCACGTCCGAGCCGGCGCCGGGCTCCGTCACGCAGTAGGCGGCCTGCACGGGCTCGTCCACGAGGCGGCCGAGGTACTTCTTTCCCTGCGCGTCGTTGGCGGCCACGAGCAGCGGGGCCGTGGCCAGCCCGTTGGCCTCGATGGCTGTGGCCATGCCTGTGCAGCCGTAGGCGAGCTCCTCGCCGATGATGCAGCCGTCCAGCGAGCCGAGGCCGAGGCCGCCGAACTTCTCGGGGATGTGCGAGTTGACGAGGCCGAGCTCCCAGGCCTTGGCGAAGATCTCCTGTGGGTACTCCATGGTCTGGTCGTAGTACTTCTCCTTGGGGATCATCTCCTCACGCGCGAACTTGCGCGCCAGCTGCTGAAACTCGCGCTGCTCGTCCGACAGCTTGAGCGAGAAGCCCGTCAGCTGCGACTCGTCGATGTGCTGCGACACCGCAAAGGAGCGCGCGGCGCGCACACGCAGGGGCCGCACGGCCTGCTTGGCGGCGGTCAGCATCTTGTACAGGAGGAGCGGGGAGCGGCCGGGGAGGAAGACGATCCGGAAGTGAGCGAGGAAGGGAGCCGCCGACCGCCGGATCCTGAGCGAAGCCGAAGCTTTGACGTCAACGGCACGTCGAGCCGCGCAGGTGGAGCCGACGGGAAACCCCGTCAAAAGCGATATCGAACTTCAATTTGACGTTTTCGACAATTTGGACAGAAGCAAGTGAGTACCGTGGACGAAGGAAGGATACGACCGGGCAAATACATTTTACGACCTACGGTACTACAGAGGACCTGTTACGTCAGGGAACCAGACGAAGAATGCTTAGTCGACTGGGTGAGCGGCTAACCGCGCACGGCACGGACGGACGCGACGACGACAATGCTGGACGGCAGACGACTAGACCTGGCCGAGGTCCTCGAGCTGGGCCTCCTGGCAGAAGTCCATGTCGACGATCTGCAGCACCGTGTCCTCCTGCGCGCGCAGCAGGCACTGCTCGTACGTGAAGATGCTGAGGTTGGTGTACTTCTTGCCGTTGGATGCGCACACGGGCTGGATGTCGCGCGTGAACTCGCGCAGGCAGTGCTCGCCCTTGGACGTGCGCTCCGACCCGCGCACGCGCACCTCCGGGTTGGCGTGTACCGTTGCCAGCACGCTCGTGATGCGCTCCCGATCCATGCCCTCGATGCGCTCCTGAGCGTCCGCGCCCGCCAGCCCCAGCAGCGCCACGAGAAGCAGTCTCCGCAGCATGCTCGCCACCAGAACCGGTCCTTGTCGCTCCAACGCTCACTCGCGCGCCGCGAGAGTGCTGTTCTGCTGGTATGTAAGTGCGTGTCCTGCCCCTAGTCGGTCGCTTCGGCGGCGGCCTCTTCCGCTTTGGTGGGCAGCTCCACTAACAGCAGGAGGATGTGAAGTGCACCACCACCTGGACCGGCTACAACCAGCAAGTACCGCGCTCCTCGAAAGTACTATACACATATGGGAGTGTCGGTCTCGACCGTCACTCTCTTCATCTGCGCCAGTCACTCTCGGGTCTCGGGTCGGATTGACCAGACGAATCGCCGGGCGGAACCCGCATCACTTCACTCAAATTTTGTATGTTCAAGCAAGGGATAACTGTACCTGGGTCGCATTGCAGACCCGTTGAACCCGGATTTTTCTCGTGACGCAGGGAAAGGGGGGAGGCGGGCGGTGGCGCGGGTCGACTGTGTGGGTTGGCTCTTATTTCGGACTTTACTCGGTGGCGGGGAAAGGACGTCGGCCGTCCCATAGCCAAGTCAAGGTAAAGCGCAGCAGGAGCGAACATGGCGGACGTGGAAGTGTCGGCGGCGCTGGCGGCGCTGTCGCTGACGTACGAGGAGCGCAAGCACCGCGAGCTGCCGACGGTGGAGGATGTGGACGCGGAGCTGGGCAGCCTGCCGGGGCTGGCAGCCAAGAACCTGGTGTTCAAGGACAAGAAGGAGGGTCTGTTCCTGGTCACGGCGGCCACGGGCACGGTCGTGGACACCAAGCTGCTGGGCGTCAAGCTGCACAAGGCCGGTATCGGCGGCAAGAAGTGGAACCTGCGCTTCGCGGGCGAGGACGTGCTGGAGAAGAACCTTAAGGTGACCAAGGGGTCCGTCTCGCCGCTCTGCGTCATGCACGACGCGACCAATGAGGTGCGCCTCGTGCTGGACAAGGCGCTGGTGGACACGACCTTCGTGCACTGCCACCCGCTGCGCAACGACATCACGTACTCGCTCACGCCCGAGGCGCTGCTGACGTTCGTCAAGCACTACAAGCACGAGCCCATCATCGTGGACTTCGCCGCCAAGGAGGAGGTGCCGGCTCCGGCAGCTAAGAAGGCGGCTGCTGCGCCCGCGGCGGCCGAGAAGAAGGAGCAGAAGGCCAACGAGGGCATGTCGTGCACCAAGAAGGAGAACTTCGCGGACTGGTACACGGACGCCATCACCAAGTCGGGCATGATCGACTACTACGACGTGTCGGGCTGCTACATCCTGCGCCCGTACTCGTACGAGATCTGGGAGCGCGTGCAGGAGTTCCTGGACAAGAAGTTCAAGTCGATTGGCGTCAAGAACTGCTACTTCCCCATCTTCGTGACCAAGGACAAGCTGCAGCGTGAGAAGGACCATCTCGAGGGCTTCGAGCCCGAGGTCGCCTGGGTGACCAAGTCGGGCAGCTCGGAAATGAAGGACCCGATCGCCATCCGTCCCACCAGTGAGACCATCATGTACCCGGCGTTCAAGAACTGGATCCGCAGCCACCGCGACCTCCCGCTTAAGCTGAACCAGTGGAACAACGTCGTCCGATGGGAGTTCAAGAACCCCACGCCGTTCATCCGCACGCGCGAGTTCTTGTGGCAGGAGGGCCACACTGCCCACGCTACCAAGGAGGAGGCCGACAAGGAGGTGCGCCAGATCCTGGACTTCTACGCGGCTGCCTACGAAGAGCTGCTTGCTGTCCCCATGATTAAAGGCATCAAGTCGGAGAAGGAGAAGTTTGCCGGTGCCGACTACACCACGACCATCGAAGGCTTCATCCCGTCGACTGGTCGTGGTATCCAGGCTGCGACGTCGCACCAGCTGGGCCAGAACTTTGGCAAGATGTTCGGTATCTCGGCTGAGTACGAGGACGGCAAGAAGCTGATCCCGTACCAGAACTCGTGGGGTTTCACCACGCGCTCGCTTGGTGTGATGATCATGGTCCACGGTGACGACAAGGGTCTGGTGCTTCCTCCGCGTGTGGCGCCACTGCAGGTGATCACTGTGCCGATTGTGTACAAGGACAAGGACGAGATCGCCCTGATTTACAAGACTGCTGACGAGATCGAGGCTCTGCTTTCCGGCGTTGGCGTCCGCATCGAGACGGACAAGCGCAGCGTGTACACGCCCGGTTGGAAGTATAACCACTGGGAGCTCAAGGGTGTGCCGCTTCGGTTCGAGCTTGGCCCCAAGGATGTCGCGAAGCAGCAGGTGCGCGTGGTGCGCCGTGACAATGGCGCTAAGGAGGACATCCCGATGGCCGAGCTTGCGACGCGCATTCCTGCGCTTCTCGAGCAAATCCAGAAGGAGATGCTGGAACGCGCGCGCACCGAGCGCGACGGTCACATCCGCAGGATCACGGAGTGGAAGGACTTTGTCGGCGCACTGCAGGATGGCTGCCTGGTGCTGACCCCGTTCTGTAACGAGACGGAGTGGGAAGAGGTCGTCAAGACCAAGAGTCGCGAGGAGTCGCTGGCGCTCATGGGCCTCGAGGAGGAGGCCGAGAACACGGCGACGAGCGCGGCCGCCAAGACACTGTGCATCCCATTCCAGTTCAACGAGGAGCCCGTGGAGGACGGACTCAAGTGCATTATCAGCGGCAAGCCTGCCAAATGCTGGGTCCTGTGGGGCCGCAGCTACTAGATAGACGGCGTCGCGCGGGCGCTACGGAAGGCGGGGGCGCTGTCATCTCGGTATGCTGCCATTACTCTTTTCAATCTCTGCTAACGCGACCCCCTCCACTGGGCAGCAAGGGTGCGGCGCTGGTAACTCGCTCTGTTTCTCTGAATACAGTTTCTTCAGAAGACCCTCGCTCTCGTTGCGTCGATCTCTTCTTCCTATGCGAATGTGATCTGTATTTATAGATGCTAGTTGCGCGGAAGCCCCGCTTCCGCTGCTGCAAGCAAAAGGAGTCGACGAAAGCATCGAGGGCAACGACGCGATCATGCAGTTGCCCGCCCCCGACTGCAACTGGCGCATAAGAATGATGGCAATGGCTGTGATGACGGCACTCGCTCTGGTGCTCCCGCTTCCGGCCGCCGCCACGTCGTCCTACACGAACCCGTCGCCGCAGGGCAACTCGTGGGCGCCGTGCGGCTTCGCGTTGGACCAGCTCGCGGCCGAGGGCAACGGCTCGACGTATGGCTCGTGCCTCGGCTGCGACCCGACGTCCTTCGTGTGCCCGTCCAAGTGCCAGTCGCTTATCGACGCGCTCTACGCGCAGTGCGACGGCGTCAACACGCCCCAGGACCAGTTCTTCGACCCCGCCGAGACGCTCAGCGGCTACTGGAACGACCACCTGGACGCGCTGCGCGTCATGGCAGAGCGATGCGGGTGCAGCGAAGCCCATTTCGTCCGCATGGCGTCCCATTTCCTGGTAGTGGTGACCATCGCTTCGACGGCGCTGCTGGCAGCAGGCGAACGCTGGTAGACCTGATTGAAGCTTGCTGGGTTGTCATTTAGTAACAAAAAATTAGAACGATTTGCACAAATATTAGGCATGGAAAAGTTGACAATTTATTTTCATGTTTACTTTTTAGTTTTGATTTATTTATTTCGAAGCAATATTTTAGAGCATACAGTGTGCGACAAAAATATAAGAACAAACTTTGCGTGGTGATATCTCTGCTTCCACTGGGCGGTTTGACTCGATGTTTAGATATGAGCTCCGTTTTAGTACTAACAAGCGTTGGTTTATGCTAAGAAGCGATAATTCAGCGATAGCA
>JAASGW010000240.1:0-41381 GCA_023334395.1 Phytopythium sindhum
AAAAAAAAAAAAAAAAAAAAAAAAAAAAAAAAACAGAATTCGTGAAAATTATTATGTATTTTACAATCTAAAGAAAGAAAACTTGTATAAAATACATCCCTAAATATTTTGATTTATTAAGTTGAGCCTAACCCTAATATAAAAGACATCAAAATTACAATTTATTATTAAGCTTACAACAAAAATTGTTTTTATGAAAAATCAAATTGAGTAGACGTATTTTAGTGTTTGAACTGTGTGTATATGGTATTTTAGGGACGCGAAACGACGCGAGTCTCAGTCTCCTTCATGCCAAGGGCCATTCATGCCCCCTACCGCAGCGCGGGGCGACCACCATCGCAAATGCATCGCGGCTGTCGAATTGGAGGGTATTTATGGCCCCACAACCGGCGCGGCGTATGCGCCACCCGCAAACTGAGTAGAGCACTTCGTGGAGCGCCCCACTGCCAGCGGATTCGCACTCTACCGGTGTACTAGCATCCGCCTGTGTCTTCTCATCCAGCCGGCCACCATGGGGACAGGGGCGCAGTTCCTGGAGACGATGGTGCACGATCCGTCGGCGACGCGGCGCAGCTCGCTGGGCGTGCCGGCATCGGCGCTCATCTTCCCGCGGTCGGCGGAGGACCGCAGCGAGTCCAACAAGCTGACCAAGGCCATGGAGGAGAAGTACGGCTTCCACTACTTCACCAACGCCTTCTGCCTCGCGCCGCTGCTCGAGATGGACTACCGCGCGTACTACAACGAGACCAACATGCTGCCGGCGCTGTACGCGAGCGCCGTGGCCTGGCTCTGTTGGGTGTTCATATCCATCACGGACCTCATGGGTCTCTACGACGAGTCGGCCGAGGCGCGGCGCCTCTCGCAGCTGCACCTGCTCATCGGATTGCTCGTGTTCGTGCCCGTGCCCGTCCTTGTCGCGTGCTGCCGCGCCGAGCGCTTCCGCGGCCGCGAGCAGACGCTGCTTTGCGCCATCGTGCATTGCTTCGGGTCGGTCATCATGGCCAACGGCGTGCTCTCCAGCTCCAAGGTATACACGTCTTTCCTCATCCGCGACATCAAGTACCTCATGGACGAAACTATCGCGTCCGCCGGCGACAACGAGCCGCTGGCGGCGATGCAGAACGTGACGCTGCGGCTCGACGGCAGCGTCAGCTGGTGGGACTATGAGGACCTCGAGGGCTCGGCGCGCACCATCATCATGCAGTACGTCGAGCTCGGTAAGACCGGCCAATGCTCCCGACGATGGAGATCCGTACTGACGCTGTGGTGTGCGCAGTGATGCTGCCAATCGCGAACCTCAACATCAACCTGCTGCGGCCGCTGCTGGTGCTGATGATGGCGCCCGTGTTCAAGCTGGACGCGTTCCACTACATCCTGACGGCGTTCACCATAAACCTCAAGTTCATCCTGCTTGTGTCCATCCTGTACCCCAGCACGCGCTCGCTCTTCTTCATCTCCAACAAGTTCGTGCTCATCATGTGCCTCGCGAGCGTCTCCATAGTCCTCGTCTTCCGCGTACGCCAGACGGACCGCTTTCTGCGGCTCAACTTCCTGCACGCGCGCACGGTCGAGGAGCGCGCGCGGGCTTCACATCTGCAGAAGGAGATCATCATCAACGAGAACAAGTCGCTCAAGCAGATGCTCGAGGAGCGCACGCGCTCAGGCGGCGCCGGTCAGCCGCTCGACTTCGACTCGCCGCTCGCCAAGGTCATCCTGGACCTCAAGAATCTGCAGCGCACGGCTGAGCTGTCGCCCGAGCTGCGCGAGAACTTGGACGGCATCGTGCTGCTGCTGTCCAAGAAGGCGCAGAACCTGTTCGCGCCTGACATCAACGAGCAGCTCAAGCAGCGACGCGACGGCGACCTGGACGGCGACATCAAGTCCTGGGCCGTCACAGTGCTCGCCAACAAGTCGTACACGCGCAACCGCCGCGCGTCCGCCGTGTTTGCGACCGGCGGCAGCTCGCCCGCGAGCCCCGACGGGCCCGTGCGCGACTCGTCCGTCAAGTCCAACAACGGCAACAGCAGCATCAAGTACGGCGCCAACGGCGGGTCCATGGGCTCTGGCAGTGGCAGCGGCGGCCGCTGCAACGTCGAGACCGTGCTGCATCCCGACGTGCGCGCGCCCAGCGACGAGCTACTCAACGACGTCGCCGAGCTGATCGAGAATGGCGGGTGGAGCACCGACACCTTTACGTACGTGGCTTTGAGCTGTGTGAATCACTGGATGCGGTTGGCATGACGATGGCAAGATGCTGATGCTTTGATGTGTGATGACGATGGTGATCAACGGCGCAGGATCGCGCTGCGCACGGAGAACAAGCCCATCTCATTCGTCACGTACATCGCGTTCGAACAGCACAACCTGTTCGAGCTGTGCGCCGTCAACAAGAACACGCTGGCCAACTTCCTGCACTTCCTCGACCTCGGCTACCACCACAACCCCTACGTACGTCCCCCTCGACGGCTCCAAGTTTCGCTCTCCGTCTCACGCACTCAATCTATGCCAACTACTGCGACGCACAGCACAACAACATCCATGCGGCGGACGTGGTGGCATCGGTGGACTTCCTCATCTCGGACATGGACAACGGCTACATCCGGGAGCTGCTGACGTTCCAGGAGGTGTTCGCGGCGCTGGTGGCCGCGGCGATTCACGACTTCCGACATCCGGGCAAGAACAACAACTTTATGGTCAAGAGCGGCAGCGACCTGGCCATCCAGTTCAGCGACTCGTCCGTGCTGGAGCGCATGCACCTGGCCGAGGCCTTCTTCCTGGCCAAGGAGCCGCTGTTCAATATCTTCGGCGGGCTCGCGTCCGCGCAGTACTCCGAGGTGCGCAAGGCCATCGTCGAGATGGTGCTGTCGACAGACTTGACTGTCCACCTGCAGCTCGTGGGCAGCCTCAAGACGGCGCTCATCTCGCAGGACACGTCCGAGGTAGTGCACTCGCCCATGTTCCTCATGAAGATCGTCATCAAATGCGCCGACCTGGGCCACTCGGCCAAGTCCGTCAAGCTGCACGCGCGCTGGGCGGACCTCATCATCGAGGAGTTCTTCCTTCAGGGCGACGACGAGCATGCGCTCGGCATGGACATGTCGCCCTTCATGAACCGCAACAGTGAGAACAGCGCCAAGAACCAGGTCGGCTTCTTCGAGTTCATCGTGCTGCCTTTCTTCGAGGCCGTGGCCGAGGCCGTCTTCCGGCCCGAGTTCAAGATGGTCCTGGACCAGGCGCACCAGAACTACAAGCTCTGGAAGAAGGCCGAGGCGCAGCAGCTCAACTCGGTCAAGGACATCCTCGAGTACATCTTCGACGTCGAGGCGCTCCCGTCCTCGTCCAGCCTGAGCCTCAGCGCGCCGCCCACGCCCCGCGCCGCCTCGGCTGCCGGCAGCGTCCGCGCCATGGAATACTAGGCCTTGAGACCTCTCAATACGCCAAATACACGCTTCATTATGTGCTTATAAGACAAAACCGTGGAGAAGAAGACAACTATCGGTCCGTGAGCAGGCGGAAGTCGCTCGCGCTGAGCGACTGGTCCGCAGACCGGCTGGGCTGCTGCCGCTGCCGCTGCTGCTGGTGCCTCCGGTGGCGAGAGGGCGGCGGCGGCTGGCGAGACGTGTGCTGATTGCGGCGCGCGATGAAGAACGGCACCGTGATGACCGTGACGAGCACCACGACGGCCGCGATCACACCAATCAGCAGCGCCGTGTGCTTGCCGTCTCCGGAAGAGGACGAGCTGGCGATGGACTCGCCACCTACGGTCTGTTCGGTGCTCGCGAGCGCCGCCTCCTCGAGCGAGAGCCACTCGTCAACGCCCTGGAGTCGCTCGGGCTCGCACCAGTCTTCAGCGTCGCTGCCGCTCCCGCTGCCGGACGAGGAGGCGAGCACGCGGCACGGCGTGAGGAACAGCGGTGCCTGGAGGCAGAAGCTGGCGCTGTCCGCGTGCCAGGAGCCGCGCGCCGCCAGCAGAAGCACGGTGTCTGCGTCGTCCCGAGTGTCGTCCTGCGTGGTGTTCATGAACCGGAACAGCTGCGGGTCGAAGGACGCGTCGATGGCGCTGGCGAGCGCCACCGCCGGCCACGACACGTTCTCCACCACCGCCTCCACTGCTCTACCTGTTGATGATGCTGATCCAGACAGTGAACCGTTCCTGTGAGTGGGCGGTCGGATGGCGCATTGGGCCATCTCGGCCATGTCACGGGTGGACGCGCAGCCCCAGGCGGAGGAATTGCCTCCTCCTGGCCGCACGCACTTGCTCTCGAGGGAACACCGCGTCTCCAGCTCCTCCCTGGGCACCAGCACATCGTCCATGCCCTTACCGCACGGCACCAACACCTGCACGTAGACGCCAGCCGCCGCAGTAGAAGACGAAGACGCGGAGCCACTGGAGCTGCTCGATCTGTCGCTGAGCCGCATCCAGCCGGCGTCCCAGAGCAGCGCGCGCTGCAGCGCCGCCGACAGGTCGGCCAGTGGTGTGCCGTTCAGCCGCCGCTCCAGCCCCGCGCTGAGCTCCCGCGGCGGCTCCGGAGCCGACAGAGAGTCCAGTAAGTAGAGCTGCGCTGGCACGTCCATGGCCGCAGTCGTCGCGAAGGGCGCCACTACCAGCCCAAGCAGCAGTGCCACCAGCCAGAAGTCAAGGCGGCGATGCCTCCGTCGGCCGGTCGGCCGCTCCACCGGCGGCGGCATGAGTTGCTCTGCCTGCAAATCGTAGAGCCACCCGCCCTATCAGAAATGGGATGTGATGTAGAGAGTGAGTGAATGGGGTGGGGAGGGCGGCGATTTTTGAAGAAGTTCTTGCAGAGACTGGCCGCCATGCGTCGTTTGACTTGGTTAAAGTATGGAACCGGCGCGCGTCTGTTCTCTGCGGTGGGGTGGACTCATGTGATGCTACGCTACGCTACGCTACAAACGAGACTTGGGGTTTGTATGAGCCAGTGGAGAAGGCTCTTGTCCCAGGCGCGTCCTGCGGTCCTGGTGTTCCACAGAGTTGCTACGTGGGACGCTGCGTTTGTGGCCAAGGGCTCGAGCCTCGAGGCGAGACCACGGTGGTGCGGGCGACATCGGTGCACTACAGCCCAGACACGGTTCAAAACGCCGTCGACGGGTCGTGGGCAAATGATACAGATGCATGTGTCCGCCTTGCCTGTTGCTAGAACCGCTCGACAATGGGTTGGGGTGGTTCGAACCGTGTCTAGCACTGCGATTAGTCTGCGCGTGACAAACTACACTGGGGCATATTCTACACCACTCCACGGATTGACTCCCACTGCCGGTAGGGTGCGAAACAGACTGGGAGGGCGGCGAGTGACTTAATTCAAGTTGGACGTCCTCACTCGCTGCACGCGATGATATGCATCCAGCGACTGATTCCACTCGCCCTGGTGAACTCCGACGTGGCGCGTGTGCGCTCTACGCGCTGCGTTGAGGAATCCTGGGCCAGGATTCATCGGATACATCACTGAAGCACCCTTGGATACCCTACCGAGGTAGAGCAGGGCTCTAACGCTCGGCTGCGCGTCTGGAGCGAAATGATCGCCGCCGTCTCATCAAGTCTGCACCACACGGAGCTGTTGCAAGAGTTCTGAAGCATATATTGATTGATTGGCACGTTACTACCGTCGGTGCATGTGTCGTCACCGGCCAGTCGGGTGGGGAGCACCCTCCATCCCTCCCCTCTCACGGAGAGCGCCTTCAGCCGCCGAGCATCTCGACGAGCTGGCTGGCGCTGGGGCGGTCGCTCGGGTCGCGCTGCAGGCAGGCGTTGGCGATGCGCTTGATGCGGTCCGGGCAGTCGTCCGTGAAGCTCGGGCGCAGGCTGCCGGCCATGACCTCCTTAAGGATCTGGAAGGGCTTGAGCGGCGCGCCCGTGGCGCTGACGGCGTCGTTGTACGGGATCTTGCACGTGTCGAGCTCCGAGAGCAGCACGCCGAACGAGTAGATGTCCGACTGCTGCGTATACTTAGTGCCCTCGAGCACCTCGGGCGCCGTCCAGTAGGGCGTGCCCACGCCCGCCGTCATGTCGTCCTTCTGCTCGCGGCTGACGCCGAAGTCGATGAGCTTGGGCTCGAACGAGCGCGTGAGCAGCACGTTCTTGGACTTGAGATCGCGGTGAATGAGCGGCGGTTCGCGCCCGTGTAGGTACTGCAGCGCGCGCGCGAGGCCCACAGCGATGTGGATCTTGTCGCGCGCCCAGGACATGAGGTCGCCGTTGCGCTGCAAGTGGCTCTGCAGGTCACCGCCCGGCAGGAACTCGAGCACCATGACGAGGTTGTTGATGGTGTTCCAGGCCACGCCGATGAAGCCGATGATGTTGGGGTGCGTCAGGCTCGCGCTCAGCTGGATCTCGCTCGTGAACTCCTGGAACTCGCCGAAGGACGGCTGCTTAGTCTGCAGCAGCCGCTTGACGGCCACCTGCTCGCCGTGGAACTCGGCCAGCCACACCTCGCCGAACGCGCCCTTGGACAGCGCCTTGACCAGCGTGATCTGCTCCAGTGGCAGCCGCTTGCCCGCCAGGTTCGGGTCGCTGTACAGCGCGCGCAGAATGCTGTTGGAGCCGCTCTCACTGTCGTCCCCGTAGGTCGACGACCCGTACTGCGTCGACGACAGGTGGATCGTGTTGCCGCCCTCCGTGACGGCCGTCGACATGGTCGGCCGCGCGATGTCGCTCTCGCTGTCCTTGGGCTTGGTGTAATTGGCCGTCGAGATGACGCCCGACACCGCCGGGGACAGCAGAGCGTTCGGGTCGATGGTCGACTCGTGTTGGAACTGCTGCTGCGAGGCCTTGTGCCGGCGCCGGCGCGCGAACAGCACGCCGCCGATGACCAGCAGCAGCGCGACGGCCACGATCGGGATCAGATAGAGCATGTTGAACCCTCCGTCGTCGCCGTCGTCGCCGTCGCCGCCCGACGTGTTGGCGTCCGAGTCGGCGAACTCGAGCAGCCACGTGTCGAGCCAGTCCGAGGGCGTCGGGATCTCGTAGCCGAGGCTCTTGGGCTCGCCCGGCAGCTTGTCCCTGCCAGTGCAGGGCACCACGTACGAGTAGTAGATACCATCTCCCTTGCACTTCGTATCCCCATACTCGGGTTCCTCCTCAGAGGTCATGGTATGCACGGCATAAACCTCGTACGAGATGTTACCCTGGGACCAGGAGTGCTTTTTGAGGTCGATCTGCGGCGCGCCGTCCGGGTCGCCGCCCGTGGCCCACATGGCCTTGTGCACCTCCGTGTCCTCGGTGTAGGTGTCGGTGGCGCACTTGCTGGCTTTGATCATCTGGTCGCCGCTGCACTCATTGTTTCTATACACGGGCGTCGAGTCCGGCTGCGAGCAGTTGATCACGTTGCACTCGACGGCCTCGTACTCGTCCTTGGACACCGTCAGCTCCGACACGGTCAGCCCGCTCTTGACGTACAGCCGCACCGCATTCCGGTTGGGGCTCACCGTGTAGCCCGTGTCCCAGAGTAGCGCGCGCTGCACGCGGCCGTCCAGGATGTCGTAGCTCGATATGCCGGCCGCGTCCAGCCGCTTCTGCACGTCGTCGGGCACCGAGTTAATGGCCAACTGGGTGCTCTCTGAGGTGCTGTTCGGGTTTTTCCTGTAGTTCTTGTACAGCTGCAGCGCTACGTTCGAGTTGGTCCCATCGTTCACATAGCTCGACGTATCTGGCAGGGCAGCGGAGGCTGCAGATGCTGACGCCGGCAGCAGCAGTACTGCGAGCGCCGCCACGACACGACGGATCATCTCAGGATCAGTCGGGCACTTGGACGCGAAAAGAAGAGTGTTGAGAACAGCTAGAAGTGAGATGCTGGGCGTGTGATGTATCAAGAGATGGAGTGTGATCGAATAGGCAGTTGCAATCGTGAGGACACCAATGGTGGTGACTGATAGGGAGAGTAGCTAATGATAGTAGAGTCCCTACATAGTGGATACAAATGTTGATGAAGTTTAATTTTTATCTAATAAAAAGTGGAGGGAAGTGGGTACCAGATGGAAAATAATATATCACGAACGGGGGAAAAAAAAGAAGAAATTTAGAATCAAGATAACTTGAATTATGTATACTACGTACCGTACGGTACAGTAGAAGATGCAATAGGGAGACGTATTCAAATTTGTATCTGAATTGTGAAACGAATTTTACAAAATCGAACAAATGAAATCACATTTATTATAAAGATTATGATGATTTTTAATAAATTAATTAAGGCAAGATATAATACAAACTCTAGGTCACTCAAGTTTGCTGTTTTGGTATGTATTGTACTATATTCGAATAAAACATGTCAGAAATGATACAGTCGTCAAAATGTTGTATTTTCAGGTTAAAAAGATGTCTTGTAGTTGACCGCAGCTCTTTTTAAATCGTGTGAAGCCAGTAAAATTAATCCCATCCCATCCCACCCCTGGCTGGCGTCATAACGCCAAACCACCCGTCTGATATTCGATTTTTTAGCATGTAAACATTAGTGTTCAGAAAAGTAAACCCATCCAACAAGTTTAAAATTAATTAGTCATAATTCACCTTAGATAAAATGAATACAAGACGCTTGTTACAATTTTGTCAATATCATGAACAAGAATGGAAAATAATGATTTTGTTTTATATATTGAATGATGCTAAAATCCATAATCATCTCCAACTTTTATTCTGATACAAGTTGTATATATGATATTTTATTTGAATGTTCAGTATTGCACTTCAAAGTAATTATACAGAAAGATTAAAAAAAATAGAAAATATCTAAAATGTTCTGTACATTTCCCTACAAATTACATTTTGCTCATCCCCTCCATTTTGATGCCCCTTCTCACGACTAAACAATCAAAAATCAAAATTACTTCCAGTAGATAAAATACTACAAATAAAACTAAAATCACCACACGACCTTCTTGAAAGTGCACTTGACAGTTGCTGGTCTCTGATCAGTCGGGAATTGCGCCGCTTCCACTCGAGTCGTTCTCCCTCCCTCTCACTCACATCACCACCACCACAAGCAGTCATCATGCTGTGGGAAGGACGCGTGATGATTGCAGCCCTCGCGCTGGCCTTGGCGGCGCCCGCGTTCGCCATCGATCTCATCGCGCAGATCAAGAGCATGGGCCTGATCGTACACAACCTGACTACACTTCCCACGCTGGCGAACTACCCGCGGCTGGCGGAGCGCGTGACAGACGACGCGGCGTTCGCGGCGCTGTCACCGGCGCTACAGCGCGCGGTGCTCTGGGACCTGGGGCTGGTGCGGCTGGCCGGCTCGGACGCGAAATACACGCAGGTGTATGTGCGCTGCCCGCGATCCATGAACGACATCTTCCTCACGGCCACATCCTTCGACGACAAGGCGTGTCCCGTGAACGCGGACGTGTGCAAGAAAGGCAAGATCGCGTACGCTAAGTCGACGTGCGACGCCACTGAGGTTGCCAAGCGCGCCATCTGCGCCATCGCCGGCTCGCCGGACGTGAACGAATGGAAGAACGCCACCATGTGGTCCAAGGAGGCCGCGAACATGGAAAACTACGACCCGCAGCTCTTCGCGCACGACCTGAGCGCCGTGGACGACAATACGTCCATGGTCTACCTCATCGCGCAGTACGAGTCCGGGAAGCTAGGCGAGCTGGGCGACGCGAGCTGCCTCACCTCGCCCACGTTCGTCGTGCCGTGCCGCAAGATCGACGCGACCGTGGTCGGGGCGAGCGAGTCGGTCTGGTGCATGCCCACGCCGCTGCTCTCGCTCTCCTACTGGCAGACGTCCGAGAACGGCACGTCGCTCGCGTCCTCGTCCAGCTCCTCGGGCAGCTCGGACGGCAGCAGCGGCGTCTCCACGGCCGTCGTCATCGCTCTGGGCGTCGTGGCCGGCGTGCTGGCCGTGCTGGTGATCGCCTTTCTGGCGCTATGGCTGCGCGCCAAGCGCCGCGCGCGCAGCGGGTCCATGAGCCACTACGTCGAGTCGACGCAGCCGCACGGCGCCGTGGCAGGCTTCGTGTCGGGGAACCACCCTAGCAACAACGGCGGGCAGATGACGGGTTCGTCCACAGCCAACTACAGCTCCACGGGCGCCGGGCGACCCAGCATGCCGGCCGCACAGGTGGACGCCATCAATGACAAGTACCGGCAGCAGTCGCCTATCATCGCGGCCTTCTGTGCCGACCAGGAGCTCATGCTCAAGCACATTTCGTTCGCAGGGCTCGTATTCCGCCAGAAGATCGCCAGCGGCGCCAACGGTGAGGTCTGGCAGGGCGAGCACGACGGTCAGGCGGTCGCCATCAAGCGCGTCACGCCGTCCAACAGCGGCAACAACAGCAAGGGCACCAACGGCAGCACGAACGCCAGCTCGGGCGCCGTCGTGGACGTGGACATCAAGGCGCTGGAGCAGTTCACCAAGGAGATCCGCATCGCGTCGACGCTCGAGCACGACAACATCGTGCGGTTCGTGGGCCTGGCGTGGCGCACGCTGCCGGAGCTCAGCATGGTGTCCGAGTTCATGCCCGGCGGCGACTTGGCGCGCTGCTTAGCGTCCGAGCAGGGCAAGCTGCTCACGTGGGGAGACCACAAGGTGGCGCTCGCGTTCGACATCGCCAACGCGCTTGTGTACCTGCACTCGCTGCAGCCCGTCATCATCCACCGCGACCTCAAGTCGCTCAACGTGCTGCTGACGGAGAACTTCAACGCCAAGCTGAGCGACTTCGGGCTCAGCCGCGAGCGCGACGTCGAGATGACCATGACGAGCGGCGTGGGCACGCTGCTCTGGACGGCGCCCGAGGTGCTGCGCGGCGAAAAGTACTCGGAGAAGGCCGACATCTACTCGTTTGGCATCGTGCTGTCCGAGCTGGACACATGCCTGCCGCCCTACAGCCTCAACGAGGAGGCCAAGGCGCAGGGCGTGCGCTCCAAGAGCCTGCACCTGCTGCCGCTCATTACCAAGGGGCAGATCTCGCCCGCCTTCCGGCCCGACTGCCCGCCGGCCGTGCTCGAGCTCGCGCGCGCGTGCCTGCGGCAGGACGCAGACCAGCGCCCGCGCGCCATGGAGATCGTCTACGAGCTGCGCTCCAAGATCTGGCCCTCCTTCCTGTGAGTTTAAGCGTGAGCGCGTGCGGACACATGTAGCACTGGCTGCCGAGTCAGTGACAACATATCACGTAATGTGAACAGAGCATTGAATTGTATTAGGACGAGCTGATTCATGGGCATCTACGATGGGGATGGCAATGAGCTTGGGAAGCGGATCAAGATCGATGATAAGGAAGTTGAGAGGTTGATGAGCATGAATTCTGGTGATGTTGATGTTGGTGGAGAAGGATCAATTGCTGTCAAGGTCTCCGAATTTTACACTGAATTATAACGCGTTGACGTAACAATACAGTGATAAATAACCAGAAAATAACAAGAAAAAAACACACACAAACAAACAAATTGAAATCGTTTCATGTAAAAATAACTTACAAATGTAACTTACAAATGTAACTTACAAATGTGATGTGAGATATCATCAATTCAGAAAAAAAATTAAACGTAAAACAGACTGGACGCTCACCTCATCTGACATAGAAAAAACAAGTTCAAGTGAGATAATGCGTAGAAAAGAGACGTTATGGGTGCATAAATATTGACATTTTGTGTAAAATCTGTGCTAAACTTATTAAAAACGACAAAAAAACGTAAACAATTTAAAACGCTTCCTATTTGCAAATCAACAATACTAATTTTACTGTATTTAGGGAAATTCCGTCGCAAATATACTTCTAAACGTCGTAAGTTGATACGGAACCGACACTGGCATCCTCTTTGGCTCTCACTTGATCATCTCTCATTACGCCGCAGTCCTCATGCCGCGCTGCCCGCTACTCGCGCTCGTCGCGGCCGCCACCATGGTCTCCGCTCTGTCCACCGCCTTCTCCTTCGACGCGACATCCTCGGACCTCGTGCAGCAGTTCCGCCTGCTGGACGAGCAGGGCGCCAACGCCTCCGCGCTCTCCTACGCGTCCGACGACCTTCCAACGTTCGTTCGCAGCCGCCTGAACGCCTCGGGACTGGCGTTCGCACAGCTCAACGGGCTGCAGCAGCGCGCGCTGCTCTGGGACTCGGGCTACGTCGTAGGCCCCGACGGCTCGGAGCTCGTCAAGATCTACACGGCCGGCAACGCGTCCATGGCGGACATCGGCGTCACGCAGGATGAGTATCTGGGCGCGGGCTGCACGTACTCCAACTGCACCGACTCGGCCGGCCGCAACACCAAGCGCTCGCGCTATTGCACCGGCGCGCAGATCACGACGGTTGTGCGCTGCGCCGCCCAGGACGTGCCCGGGGCTGACCAGGACCTGTCCATGTGGGCCACGGGCGCGGCCAACGCGACGGCCGTGCCCGCACCCAACGTCGTGCGTCACGACTGGGTCGACGACTACTCGAACGTGAGTTACCTCGTGTTCGCCATCCACCTATCCGCGCCCAAAGCGCAGCCCTCGTGGGACGAGTGCGCGCTGGACAGCGGCGCCGACTACGAGGCCGCCATGATTATCCCGTGCGACGTCTACAGCGAAGCCAACAGCTCGCAGTGGACCGACCCGATGCCCACGTCGCTCATGACGCTCTGGCTGGACGAGATCGCGGCCTCGGCCCAGGAGCAGGCGAGTGGAGACGGAGACGGAGGGTTTAACCTGCTCTACCTGATCCCGATCATCGGAGGCGTGCTGCTGCTGGCGTTGATCGCTGTGTGCGTCTACCTCCGACGGAGGCGCCACCTCAAGCGCCGGCGCATGTGGGAGGCCAACGACGCGCATCCGGACACAGCCGTCTCCTCCAACTACTTCAGCAGCAAGTAGAGCGATCGATCTATCGAGTAGGAGCTTACTAGTTGTACATGTAGCGAGCGGCGAGGTGTTAAACAGAGACACACGATTGCCGGAGCGTTCAGTGGAGCCGCTCGCGTTCTTCCATCGGTCTTCTTCCGTCACGAGGGGGTTCTAACCCCCCGTCAGTGCCAAGAATACCCTCCCTGACTGCTGGTGCCGCTTCGATCACTTCGGCCCCACGTTGGAGGAAAGAAAGCCCTGCTCTCCATCGGTCAGTCGACCGTCGAGTGCGTTCGTTTCCGCATTCGTTACCGGCGTTCCTTCCGCGGAAGCCTCGATGCGCGTTCCCACCACGGACGGGCGCCATTGCGCGCGCCTCCAACTCCTCCCGTGCGTCGTCGAGAGCCAGGAGACCTTGTCACGCGTGACCAAGTGACTGAGTGACCGAGTGATCGACGCGGGGGTCGGCGAGAACGAGACGCGCTAGCGATTGCCCGTCAGTCCCCGTCTAGACAGCGCCGAGTCCCTTGCTTGACAATCAACCGCGACAGTAGATGGGCCAGCATGGCGCTGATCTCTTCGTCGTCTTCATCAACTGCAAGGCGACACGCAGTCATGCGAAGTGGGAGCATTTTCAGATCCCTCAGAGGCAGCGTCGGTGGTGCTGGTTCCTCCTCCAGCGACGGTGTCGAGGCTCCGCTATTAGGTACCAAACTCCGTCTCCTTGATCCTCTTAGAGAATTCCTCTAGCTGCCAGCACTAACCATCCTCTCTTCAACTGTTGCAGACGTCTATGCGCCGCTCGCAAGCGAGACGCCGACGCCGCCGTCGTCCACGTCCACCACGTCGACGGCGTCCTCGTCGACTCCGGATCGCACCGAGCTGGGTCTGGCCATCGTCGCCGCGCTCATGTTCGCATTAGCCGCTGTGGCGGTGGTGCTCGCGCGTCAAAGGAGGCGGAAGTCGCTCTGGGACACGCAGCAGCGGCGCGGTCAGGTCGGCGGCCGGCGCGACGCGTTCGCGCTTGAGGACATGTCGAGTGTCGACTGGTTCCGCTCGACGGACGTGTCGGTGGTGGCCCCGGTGACCCCAACGGCGGACCAGACGCGCGCCACGGACTCGTTCTGCGGGTCGTGGGAGCATCCGGACGTGGTGGCGAGCCGCCTGCCGGCCAACGAGGTGCGGCTCGTGCAGCGCATCCATCGGGGGGCGCACTCGGACGTGTACCGCGGGCGGTTCCGCGGTGCGTTCGTGGCCGTCAAGAAGCCGTCGACGCAGTGGCTGGCCAACGTGCGCCACATCGACGCGCTCTTCTGCGAGGTGCGGCTCCTCGCGTCGCTACAGCACGGCAACATCGTGGCGTTCGTGGGCGTCGCCTGGCGCTCGCTGCTCGACGTGCACGTGGTGACCGAGTTCATGGATGGCGGCGACCTGCGCACGCTACTCTGGAGGTTCGACTGCGACGAGAACGTGGCGCTCCGCCGCCCGAGAGGCTTTGACCGCGACAAGGTCGTCATTGCCGCGCAGGTCGCGTCCGCGCTCGCCTACCTGCACACGCAAGCGCCGCGCAAGCTCACGTACATGGCGCTGCGCTCGCGCAACGTGCTGTTATCGACCTCATGGACGGCCAAGCTCATCGATTTCCGCGCCGCCAGCGTCGAGCAGTACACCTACGACCTGCACGCGGCCTCGGCGCGCGGCGTCTGGAGCGCGCCTGAGGTGCTGCGCGGCGAGAAGGCGGGCGACAAGGCCGACGTCTTCTCCTTCGGCGTGTTGCTCGCCGAGATGGACTCGCACCGCGCGCCCTACGCCAGCGACTCGGCGGCCAGCGCCGTGGGCATCGGCGCATTCGAGAGCGACGGAGAGTACGAGATCGAGTCGGACAGCGAGCGAGGCAACTCGGACCACACGGCGCTGCTCGCGCGCATCGCCTCCGGATGCGCGTGCGTGCAGTTCTCGCCCGCCAACTCGTCGTCCACGCCCACTCCGATGCCTCCGACGTCGGTGGTGTTGGCGGTGCCGACGGTGGGCGAGCTCGTGAGCCTCCGACAGGCACGAGACGCCGCCAGCAACGCCAGCAACAACAGCAGGAGCGGCAACGCCGCCGCGGGCGCGCGGTCCGTGCTGTCGCTCGTGTCGGCCGCGTCGTTCGTCGCCTCGCCCTTCGTGCACGCTGAGGTGGCGCGGATCGGGCGCGCGTGCGTGTCGCTCGACCCCGCAAGCCGGCCGACCGCGCGCGAGCTCGAGCGGGAGCTGCTCGCGCTCGCGCAGACCTTTGACGTGTTCGAGAGTAGGTGACGGACGAGGAGCAGCATGTACATACTCGGTGAGGAGCAGTAGAGCGTTGCGGAGACGCGTGTGGCAGTGGTGAGAGGCTGTGGACAATGCGATAACCATTGCCGCAGCGTTATCGGAGACTGTGATGACTGATGAGCCACTGGTGAGTCCGTGATGACTCGGAGGTGATCAGGAGGCATCGTGTGGAGGTCACTCGGATCCCATCGTGATGATTTCGACACCAAGTACAGCCGCTCACAGCCAATGCTGGATATCGTCGACATTCTACAGTGATGTAGACTTGATGACCTGGTTGAAGGAGCGTGTATCTCCATTCATCGCTGGTACTGTAGCTATTGAATCGCCATACCTGATGTGATGTAGTTGAAAGTTCCGCGCTGGATTTTGAAGAGGAGCTGCTCAATATACCAGGATCCTATCGTCTATTGGATAGTATAGACAATAGACTTGGAATGTGCACTTGTTGAGCCCATTGACGAGTACTGCAGGTGGTGATTGAGAAGTAGTGTTGGGTCCTAAAAGCTCCGGAATTGTCAAAAAAAAAAAAGTCGAAATGACGAAAAAACGTCAGAAATGTTAATTTTGGGAAACCACAGTATGGTAGACAAGTCTCATTTCTGTCAAATTAATTCCCGAAATCCTTCTTTTTTTTTTTTTTTTCCTGACCACAAGGTAAGGGAGGGGAGGGGGGATGTGCTACTTTTATTTATTTTATATCAGTACATAAAGATGATTCCCACTTGGATTCTATCTATTATTTAGAGGAATTCTCATGTCAATCAGTTATCTCTTTTTCAGTATATTTTTATTCCAAAAGAACTGTAATAAAGCTCTTCCGAGTCTCATACAAATCCCAAGTGTAACCTGTAAACCCGACCGCAGAAAAAGAACCCACAGCCATGCCTTCACCTCCACGGGTCTTACCATGACGCCACTTGTCGATCAGTTCCCCACGACTGGTAGCTCTTCCATCAGCTGCCCGTCTTGCGGTTGTTCTCATGTTCGTGCGGGCCTCGCTGCGCCAGCTCACGGGCAGCTCATCGTCCTCCTCATCTTCATTCAACCTGCTCTACTTGCTCCCCATCATGGGCGGCGTCCTGCTGCTGGCGGGGCTGGCGCTATGGCTACTCCGGCGGCGCCAACACGCGGCCAAGGACGATGAGGACGCGGACACGGACCATCCGCGCGCAGCCGTAGCCTTCATGCTGTTGCACCTATCGCCCTCGGAACGCGCGTTTGACAGTAGCGACGGGTACGTGTCCATGGCCATGACAGACAGCCAGCGCACAGCCTCGTCGCTCTTCACGGGCTCCAGCCGCGGCCAGCAGCAACTACCGCAGACGCCGCACGACTACGCGCTGCCACCCGCCGACGTGGATGCGCTGTACGCAGTGCTGACGCGCGACGCGGCGCTCGCGGGCCGCCGCGTGTCCTTCGACAAGATCGCGTTCGATGCCGTCACGCGACGGCGCGCTGGTGGCTCCTCGCGTCGCGTGTGGCTCTGCCAGTACGAGGGCGACGAGATGGACGTCACGCAGCTCGTGCTCGTCGCGCCGTCCTCCTCGTCCACCGCGAGGGTGAGCGTCACGTCCCCGCGCGGGCTGCAGGCGCTGCGAGGGCTGTCCTCCTCCTCTTCCTCGGTCTCGGCGACGCTCTCGCCTTCCGCCGCCAGCAACATGCTGCCGCTGAGCGTTCTGCTGCCGCAGGTGCAGCAGTTCGTGCGCGAGATCCGGCTCGTGGGTGCGCTGCGACACCCGCACGTGGTGCCGTTCGTGGGCGTCGCCTGGTCGGCGCTCAGCAACCTCAGCCTGCTGACGGAACACCTGGTGCACGGCGACCTGCGGCTCGCGCTCAAGCGCCACCGCCGCGACAAAAGCTTCTCATGGCGCGCGCGCAAGCTGCGTATCGCGCTGGGCGTCGCGCGCGCGCTCGCCTACCTGCACGCGCAGTCGCTGACCGACCCGTGGGACGAGGGCAAGACCCCGCGGCCGGTCGTGTTCCAGGGCCTGCGGGCCAGCCGCGTGGGGCTCACGGGCGAGCTGCAACCTCAGCTAGCCGACTTCTCGGCGGCCGCAGGCAGGGAGAGCGACGTGAAAGCGACTTCCTCGCCCGAGACACTGGCGGCGGGAGGGGGCGACGCTTTCTGGCTGGCGCCCGAGGTGCTCAGCGGGTCGGGCAGCCGTGCTACTGCAGCCGCCGACGTGTACGCGTTCGGCGTGCTACTGAGCGAGCTGGACTCGGGCGGCAAGTCGCCCTTCCACCGCGAGCTGCGGCGCCAAGGAGGGGGCGGGGAGGTCGCCATGAGGCCCTTCCAGGTGCTGCACGGAGTCGCAGGGGGCTCGCTGCGGCCGGCGCTGAGACCCGACTGCCCTCCCCAGGTGCGGGCCATTGCATGCGCCTGCGTGGCCCAGGAGCCGAGCGAGCGGCCCAGCGCCGCCACAGTCTGCGAGCTGCTGCTGGACGCCGAGAAGGAGACACCCACGACGTGGACCGGCGGCATCGTCTAGGTGAGGCCGACGTAGAGCGACCGAGCGAGTGTTTATAAGGGGGAGCGCGCCCCGTGTCTGGTAGGGAAGCCGCGTCGCTGCTGCTGTAGGTCAATGGCATTCATCACATTATGTTCACTCGTGTTTACATAGCTCTACTCGGTTCCTAGAACAGGTACGACCGGTTCTCGTCCACGTCTGCTGTTCGCAGGTGCTGCTCCTCCTGCTGCTGCTCCTCCTCGCATTCCCGCACGGCCAGCTGCAGTTGGTAGAGCGCCTCGGCGGCCGTGGGGCGCTCCTGTGGCTCCAGCGCCACGCACTTCTCGCCCAACAGCGTGATCCGCTCCATGGCGGGCGACCGCGGGTGCGAGAAGTGCGCGCGCAGCTCGCCGCAGGCCACGAGCTGCAGGATGGCGGCGTCCGGGATGGCGCGGCCCGTGTCCGAGACCTTGGCGCGCTCGTAGGGCAGCTGCTGCGTGTCGAGCTCGCTGAGCAGCACGCCCAGCGAGAACATGTCGGCCTGTTGGTCGTAGCGGTCGCCCATCATGACCTCGGGCGCCATCCAGAACAGCGTCCCCACGCCTGCCGTCAGCGTGCGCGGGTCCCCTCCGAGCCGCTCGCGACTCACGCCGAAGTCCGTCAGCTTGGCGCGCAGCTCGCCGTCCAGCAGCACGTTACGCGACTTGAGGTCACGGTGCAGCACCACAGGTTCCAGGCAGTGCAGGTACGTCAGTGCGTGCGCCACATCCAGCGCGATGCGCGCCTTGTCCAGGTCGAAGCCCTGCGGTCGTGGCGGGTACCTTGTGTTGCTAGACGTGTCCCCGTTGAAGGCGGCGAGTAAGGAGCGCAGGTCGCCGCCGGCCATGAACTCGGAGGCCACGCACAAGTCGCTGAGCGCGTCCCAGGCGACTCCAATGAAGCGCACAATGCGCGGGTGCTCCAGCGCGGCCATGAGCCGGATCTCGCCCAGGAACTGCTCGATGTGGCGCAGCTCGCGCCGCGTCTCGGGCAGCAGCCGCTTGACCGCCACCCGCTGCGACCGGTAGGCACCCTCGAGCACCTCGCCGAAGCCCCCGCGGCTGAGCACCGCGCCCAGCTCCAGCTTGTCCAGCGGGATGCGCGCCGCCACGATGACCGGGTCATCCCACAGCGCGCTGCGCTGGTTGCCACTTCCGGCGCCGATCGTGTCATCGGCGACTTGCTCGCCGTACATGAAGCGCCGGTAGCTGTCATGCTTCTCGAACGAGTTGCTGCGGCTACGCTGGGACAGCGACAGCGCCGCCTCCTCATGAACAAACTGGTTGCTGCCGTTCCTCAGCGCGGAGGACGCGTTGTCCAAGCTGCCGCTGCCGTCTTGGAAGCTCAACGGCGCCGCGTACGCGCCCCCCGGGGACGTGACGGCCACATACACGGCGTGATTCGCCGGTGGGGACGCGCGGCTGGACAGCGGGGGCAGTGCGGCCGCCGCGGGGAAGGCGGCCTTGGTGGCCGCGATGCCCGGCGAAAGCTGGCTGGCTGGCGGTGCCGGCGCCACGTGCACATACTGCTCCATGTCAGCCAGCGCGCGCGCGCGGCGGCGTTCCCGGCGACACAGTGCGATGCCTGTGGCCACTACTAGCAGCGCCACGACGCCTACGGCCGCGCCGATGATGATGTAGAGCGAGCTGCTGCTCGAGTCTTCCGCTAGGCGCCGCCGTAGCGTCAAGAAGCTCATGATGGACGTTAGTGTTTACGGCGATGTGGACGAGTGCGGATGGATAACAGATCAATGGGAATGACAGTGGAGGAATAAACCCTCACTTTTTTTTTGAAAATGGGATGACTTGGAAAGTGTCAAAAAGAGACAATGGCTGATGCATTTTGATGTAGACTGACTGGCCTTTTCTAGAGTGGGAAGGAGGGGGGGGGGGGTAAAACACTTGAAATTTGTATGCAGACAGGCGTACAGTGATTTATCTGAATATGCAACAGCACATTTTTAATGTTCCCTCAAAGATGATAACTTAGTCATTAAATTTGAGTGATCGTCAGGAATACTGAATTAGTTGAATAGCAAACGGTCCACATTTCCCGATTATCTGCATATCAGCCTATTGAATGGCAGGACTGCCCCTTGGTGATGTCGAAGTACTACAGGCTGGAGGGCTTGCTGGAGTACCAGTGAGGCTTGGCTGTTATACCGAGAAACAGCAGCGGCAACTTCTCGCTCTTGCTCGCGTTGACGCAGATGGCCATCGTCACGCGGGCCTTGCTCTGTTTCAGGGAGTGGATCGCGTTTTTGCAGATCGATGCTCTAGTGTGAGAGCGCGTGGGTTAAGGTGTTCCAAACTACCATAAAAAATTGTTGGCATCACTTGGAGCTTATCAGTAAGGCCAGTGTCTCGTATATCTTGAGCTAAATATACTTTGCTTAATCCTTTATTTTTAAAAGTGCTGCTATTTAGAGTCAATCCAATTCTATAACATTTCTAAATCAGTACTCATTGTGATCGACATTAAACTGGCGCAATTAATTTTACGACTTAGCTAATATATATCAGGCATTGCATATTCGGGCAGATCACTGTACTAGGACCCTACCTGACAGCTCTCAGAGATCCAGGTGACATATTGTGATTATATACAAATTATTTACTATGGTAAACCGTATCTTTAATATGCTTGTTTTGTCAGTGAAGGGATGCAACAGATACTGCCAGAAGTGCGAAAAAATGGCGCAGAGAAAGGGCGATTATAAAGACCCTACACTTGGGAATTGTATAGTCCATACTGTAGAGCAGGCATACTGAACACAGTCGCACTTTATCCAGCATCTCACGGTACTACTGTCCGCCCTCTGTACTGTTCGTGGAGCCTCAGGCGCCCACCAAAGGTTGGTTATCCCTATCATATCTTGTCCGTCTCTAACTGTCCTAAATGGTCACTTCCTACCCATATAAGGACTGTTATACCCGGACATCAGTCTTCAACCTGGTCAACCCAGCACTCGTCACCGCACGTTCATCATCACACACCACAACAAAGCGCCACCACCATCACGAATGCTCCATGGGGAAGTGCATGGACGCTCTCTGAATGCCTCCACACCGCCCTCGCTCCCTCCTTACACCCTACGCCATTCGCCCCGCCGATTGCGCTACTCGCTGGGCTTCTGCTCGCCAATGTGCTCGCGCCGGTAGGCCTGAGTGGTACTGTCGGGTGCGGGGACCAGCGCGTCGCCCGGGGACGCGCCCGGCTGGCGGCCCGTGCGGTCGCCCAGCACGTACCAGCCGAAGATGCCCGCGCCCACCGCCAGCGCCGCTCCGTTCCTGTCACACAACATGGCACGTCAGCGTGTTGACAAGGCGGTAGGGAGCATTGAGCGAGTACGTACAGCCACTGAAGGCCTCTGGCGCGGCGCGTGGCCCGCACCACCTGCGCCACCTGCCCCTCCGGTGTCGTCATGCTCGGTCAGTCGGCGTGCTTTGAGTCCTCAACTCCGCGTCTTGACCCGTTTGTTTGGGGAATGAGGACGAGGAAGGAGGGCAGAGTCTCCACAACGGTAGGGAATGAAGAGGAAGGGGAGCAGCGAGGCGGCGAGTGAGAAAAACGCAAGCGACAGGGTAGGTGGCGTGTTACTGTAGGCGCTCTAGGCGTCGTCCTGGGCGTCCTGGGCCTGGCGCCGCGCCTTGGCGGCCTGCTTGCGCGCCTTGGCGGCCGCGGTCTTGCTCAGCACCTCCTGGTTCCACTGCTGGGCCTCGGCCGCCGAGAACTCGCGCTCCTTCTTATGCTCCCAGTACTTCCACGCGCCCACGGCGCCCAGCGCCAACGCCCACGCCGCGATCCTGCGTCCACAACATCCATTGATCGTACAGTTGGTCAGCTCTCACGTGCTGTATCGTGACGGCAACAGCGCCGAGCGGACTCACCGGACGCCACGCGGGTTGCGCTCAAACAGTGCCATCTTCACTCCGCTGTCGCTTGTCTCCAGACGCCCTCCACGCAGCGCTCGCAGCCCTCCGACCGTCAGGATGCAGTAGATAAATGGGGACCAGAGCCGTTCGTTTCCATGCAGATAGTGTACCGTGAGGAGCTTCATAATTTGTGCATCATAGTTCTTCACACTACCGTGAAGATCTTCATATCTGATTAAGTTGAAGCAATTGCCACCAATGCCATCAACGACTCCAATAGATCCACTGCCAACGTCGTTTGATTCCGTTCCAACATGCAAACTCTTCCTCCCTTCCCTACTTGCCCAAAGCGCGTCGCCACCGTCCAGACGACTCGAGTCGATCGCCTCCTCACTACGTGTGCTGCTGATCATCTAGCGGCCCATCTGGGTCTGCTGGGAGGGCGGCGGCGTGCGGTGCTGCTGCGAGTGGCGGTCCGTGTACATTTGCTGGGTCGTGTCGCCGGGAGGCGGGCGCAGCGGGTTCTTCTTGCGGTCACCCTGTGTGTGTTGGTCGTGTGAGATCGGCTTGGGGTTGCCCTTGGCGAACACGTACCAGCCCGCGAGGCCCACGCCGGCCGCGATCATGGCTGCGTTCCTGTACGTTGCAGCGATCGCGTCAGTGCACTACCAGCAACAGCCATACGTATTGATGATCGACACCTACGGCCACTTGATGCCCTTGGGCTTGTTCGCGAGCGCTGCGGGGTTCTCGAACGGGTTCACCATGCTGCTCTACGTCTCCACTTGTTCTCCAGGGCTGCTGTTGCACAATGACTCTGAGCGTTAGCAACGCGCTCGCCTGAAAGATCTGCAAGCGCAAAGGGACGTGGCGCTGCCGCTCCTTGTCCCAGCGAGGTTGTCGCTGATGTTCTCGCCGGGTAACGGCGGCATCCACAGTTGACAGCAGCGAGAAGGCAGGCGATCAGGTCCAACGATCGCGACGGGGTGTGTTTTAATTTAAAAGCGCAAATACGCTCTGCGACAGCGGCAGCGCGTGCATACCAAGCGAGTTCGACCCTCATAAAATCTCGGATCCTGGGTGAGAAATCGCCCTCACCCTTCTCTCTCTCGTGCCTGGGCGCCTTGAGCGTGGGCGCCTAGAGCGTGAGCGCCTAGAGCGTGGGCGCCTAGAGCGTGGGCTGCACCTTGGACTGGAGGATGTAGACGATCTGCATGGCGTTGGGCCGGCGCTCGGGGTTCTGGTCCAGGCACAGCTGTGCCAGCGCGAGCACGCTGGGCGGCACGCCGTCCGAGAACTTGGGCGAGATGCGGCCATTGCGGATCATGGGCAGCAGCTCGAAGCTCTTGGTTTTGCCGCGCGCCAGTTCCTCGTTCAGCTTGTAGGGCGGCAGGCACGTGTCGAGCTCGGATAGCACGACGCCATACGAGTAGATGTCGGCCTTCTCCGAGTACCGGTCGCCGCGCAGGATCTCGGGCGCGGTCCAGAGCAACGTGCCTACGCCGCTGGTCATGGTCTCCTCGAACGTACGCTCGCGGCTGAGTCCAAAGTCGCTTAGCTTGGCCTCGAACGAGTCGCTCAGCAGCACGTTGAGCGACTTGAGGTCGCGGTGGATGATGACGGGCACGAGCGAGTGCAGGTACACAAGCGCGTTGGCGATGTCGGCGGCGAGCGAGATCTTCTCGTTCTTCCACGTTAGCTGCTTGCTCGCGGGCGACGCGAGGTAGTGCGCCAGGTCGCCCTGTGGTAAGAACTCGGACACCATGCACATCTCGGGCAGCAGTAGCCAGGATACACCGATGAAGCGCACGATGTTGGGGTGCTCGAGGATGCTGGCGAGGTGGATTTCCTTGGCAAAGTACTCGACGCAGCGGATGTCCTCGCGCATCTCGAGCAACAGCCGCTTGATGGCCACCTCCTGGTGCGCGTACTCGCCCTGCCACACTTCACCGTTGGCGCCCTTAGCGATCAGCTTGTCGAACCGCAGTGACCGGTAGCTGATCTTCTTCAGCAGCAGCTCCTTGTCGTCGCAGAACGCGCTCAGCGCCTGCGACCGCCTGCAGATCTCGCTGTTCGCGCGCTGGACGTCGCTCGACGTGGACGAAGTCGGAGACATGGACGAGAACTTGCTCTCCAGCCTGGACTTGCGAGAGTGAAGACGCGCGCGGTGCGCCTTGTTGTTCTTGTTGTCAGCGTCGGCGGAGGATGCGATATCGGTGCTTAAGAAGGCGTACTGGACGCCGTCAGGCTGTGATGAGGGCGACAGTGATGACGAGAGCTGGCTCGTGGTCTTGGCCTTCTTGTTATTGTAGTACCGAACGGCCGTTCCGATGAGCGCGATGATGAGCAGCCCCGTGGCGCTGATGAAGACGATGGCGATGCTCATCCACTTGTCGCTAGCCTTGGCCTCATTGAGCGCTGCGACCTCTTGGGCTAACCACAGATCGACGAGCACGCCGCTTTCGGGCTCGCACCAAGAGTTGGTGCTGACCGAGTCGGAGTCGTCCGATGCCAGCACGAGGCACGGCACAACGAAGGTGGCTTTGTTAGGGCAGGAGTTATCGACCATGGAAACGCCGGGCTGCTCATTGATGGTGTAGACGGCGACTGTCGAGGACGAGTTACTGCTGCTGGATCCGCTGGTCGCGTCGGCGGATGCTGAGCCGCTGCTGCTGCTGTCCCCGTCGAAGCGGAACAGTTGGTAGGTGGACACGGTGTCGATCTTGCCGTCCTCGGACCAGATGGGGTTGTTCGTGATAGCTGGGAGCGAGTCGGTCTCGTCGATGGCGCACTTGGCGATGTTGGCCACGCTCTCGACCGAGCAGTTCTTGTAGGCGAAGTTGACGCTGCGCGCGTTGCAGACGACGAGGTCGCAGGCGGCGACCTTCTCGACCGAGTCGATGTCGATGAAGATGCTGCTCATGGGCTGGCCGCACACGGTCTTGACCTGTACGAGCGAGTCGTAGCCGCCCGAGAAGACGAGCCCCAGATCCCAGAGCAGCGCGTACTGCAGCGCCGTCGATAGCGAGGCGAAGTCGGCACCGTTCAGCCGCGCGGTCAGCACCGCCGGCAGCGGCGACGGCATGTAGTCAATGATCTCCGTCAGCGACTCGCCCTGCGAGTACAGGTTGTGCAGCTGCGCCGGTAGGTCCGTCAGCGCCCAGGCCGCGCGCGCCCAGCCCAGCAGCATCGCCGCCGCCGCCGCGTGCGCGCTCCTCATGGACGCCGCTGTCGACCGCACCGGTATCCTTCTTATCCGCCGGGAATAAGACGCGGCCCGCGAGCAGCTACGCGAGTCGCGATCGCTTCTTAGTCGCGGCGCCTGACTGTACTGTAGCGGCTGTCGCCTCCGCCGGCGTCTCCACAGCGAGCGTGAGCGCCGCAAGCCCGGAAGGAGGGGGCCAATGGGGCGGATCGATGCACAGAGCGGAGGGCGCGACTTGCGGAATCGCTTGGTGGCGTGCGTCCCTTTTCACGTTGATTGGCTTGACTATTGGGGGGGAGAAGCGAGAAAAAGAAGCGGCGGTAAGTTGGCGGTGGGAAAGGGAAGGGGTACGCTGGGAGGGAGGGTTACCCTTTCGGGGTCTGCGCAGAGTGACTCACATGGACGAGGTAACCCGGTTACCAACGCGCCAGCAACTTGCTGTTTGTATGGAAACTACGGTACGGCGTGTGTCGCGCAGTTGCAGTGCGCCGTCGTTGTGAAGATGCGCTGGCGGTGGTCGAGTGTAACCAAGAAACCCCGCTTATATCAGTAGGTGGGGAATGGATCGAGAGACGGACTAATCCGGTGCAACTTCAACCGCATGAGTTGTGTTAGAAATTCCTTGCGGTGCTCTCTAGCGCTAGCCTACACCTGTGTTATTTGATATCCTTCGTAAGGTAGCGCATTCGAATTTCATATTCGTTGTAAAAACAAGTTAAAAAAATGTCAAAATGGATATTTGGTTTGCAGAAGTGTACCCACTCTTGCCAGGTGTGGGTCAGATGGTGCAACTATCTGAATCGAATACAAGTCAGTACTTCAATCATTTGCGGGACCGACAGAAGTGATCGAACACGGACATTTGATCCTCCAAACGGCTAGCAAACCGACAATCGGGAATACTTTGGACGGGCATAGTACGCGAATGTAACCTGATGTTACGCAATCCTTGACAGGGCTTCATCTGATACGCGTGTTGGCACGGTTTGCATATAGTAACCTACAGTACATTTCAAGTGCGCTGACTCGATGGCGTTTCAGCCTGTGAGACTCATTCACACGCAGCGCCGAACATCTTGTATTGGCGGGTTACGTTTACCGTGCGGTTACACACAGTATGCCCCGGTGTGACACCGGTAATATGTCTAGTAGCGCTCTCACAAGCGGCCACTGGTGTCCGGGACGAGTTTTCTGTCTTGGATGCCGAGTGGTGTGAGTGGGCGCCGACAGATTCCATTGGTTCGCGCGCTCTCGTCGACATGCTCAATTGCATGTGCTTACCGGTATGCTGCAGCTCTCGCTCGGCTGATCAACCTCAAGGAACGCTGCGTAAGATCTGAACTAAGGCGCGATTGATTGATTTCTTCCTGGTGATGACATCTTTTCGATCGACCAAAGTACAGTATTTCACGTATCTTATCACGAATTTCACTTTTGTGTCTTACAGTACTGCCAAATCGGTAAGCCGATTTCTGAGCCAGGCCGCGTCCACCGATCTGAATTCCCGGCTGGGATTGTTGAAGGGCATCAGAAGTGATCTTCTGATCACTGTATTCTGTGTATACTCTACAAGCATTTGGGGCCGTTAAACACTTCTGTATACAGTACTATACACTTGCAGGTTCTACAGTCCATTCTGTTCCCGTCGGTGCACCACGACAGCCCTGCCGGTTTTCCAGTCGCGCTGCCTTTCGAGTGCCAACCGGAGTGGGAACGTTCCGCCATTTCATGACCGGAGCCGATGATAACTTTTGATGCACCAGACGTACACATGTTGCTTTCCAGTGCGATAGCGCTGGTGCTATTCATGAGCACCTCCAAGTGAGCGAGCTCCGGGTCTGATACATGTAGAGAATTCACATCACCGACGGCGTGTTCCTCGATCCCAGCTTACCGCGAAGACGTGACCAAGAGAATCGATTGACTCGGTGTCCCCTTCAGCATGTAGCAGCTCAACCGCACGACCGGCGAATGACATCGGTGGAGCTGATCGAGGACCACGATGGGGGACTGACGTATGACTGTCACTCGCAAGCTGCTCCAACCAAGGCATTCTCCAATTTGACTCACTCTGCACACTGCGAGTGGGCCAATTGACTCGAAGACGATGAAGGTGCTGTCTCTAATCGCTTCGGGCGCCGCGGTGCTGCCCGCTGTGCTGGCTCATGGCTACATCTCGGATCCGGCGGCTCAGTGGAAGCCGGGTTACGCCGTCAACGGCTTCGGCAGCACGATCGACAACAACATGTGGGGCGCCATCGACAACTCGGTCTACGGCTACGGCACGGACGGCACCGTCGCGTTCTTCGAGGGCAAGTTCAACGCGTCAGGGTACGGCTCGCTAGGCCAGTTCATCCTCACCAACCAGGTGCTGTACAGCGCCGACATCGATGAAGAGTGCGGCTACACTGTGTACGACTCCACAGCGCGCTCGGCGCTGCCGTCGACCAGCCTCACGTACACGGGCTTCACACACCCTGGCCCGTGCGAGGTCTGGTGCGATGACACCAAGGTGCTCTTCGACTACAACTGCCAGACCGCGTACCCGGACATCCCGGCAGGCATGCCCTACGACGAGTCAAAGTGCACGGGCGCCAACCGCCTCACTGTCTATTGGCTCGCGCTGCATTCCGCCCCGTGGCAGGCGTACCGTACGTTCGCCTTGCGGAGTGGTGCATGCTGAAAGTTAATAGGCTCTAACTCGTGTGGTGCTTGATAACTCATCTAGTTGACTGCGTCTGGCTGGAGGACGGCGGCTCCAGTAGCGGCGCTGCCCCCTCGCCAGCGACGGAGACGGTCGGATCGAACGTCGCCACGGCTCCTCCCACTTCTGGCAGCGGTTCCGCGATCCAGGCGACGACCGCGTACCCGAGCACTTCGGGCTCAACGACTTCGTCGACTACGACCGCCTCCACGACGACGACGGCGCCGGCCACGACGACGGCCGCCCCCGCCACAACGACTGCTGCTCCTTCGATGTCAACGACAACGACAAGCACAGCCAGCAGCGGAAGTGTTGGTGCCGAGGCCAGTGCGGCTGACGAGGCCATTTCGGACGAGACCGATGCGACTTCTACCACCACCACAATCATCACGACAACGGATTCCCCGGCGACGACCACGGCGACGACCACCGCCTCGACGACCACGTCGACGAGCGAGAAGTGCAATGCGTCGACACGCCGCCGCCGCCGCCGCAACTAGGCTGCGCAGTCCCTTGTCGTCCGGCTTAGTGCTCTACATTGCGTGATAGTCCAGTGTTGATGCGTTGGGATCGCGGTCTGATCTCTACGAGCCGTGAATGATTGGCATCATTGGTGTTCAAGCTTGATGTAACCCGCGCCTCGTGACTGTTTCAATTAGAATGGATTTCCCAAATATTTGCAAAATTGCAAATACTCGAGTGTACTGATATAACTGCGTCTCGAAGGGATCAGTAAAGGTGAGGATGAAGTGCTGAAAGCATAGACACGGCAGGCTGAAACCGCCCGAACGAGATCGTGAAGGCACCGCCATCTGGTTTCGGCGCCACATCCTGGAGAGCGCTTCACGCTGCGTTGCATACGGAGATTACATATGGATCCGTGTCGATTTTAGTCAAGACTGGTGTTTCATGCGTTTTTTAGATGGATTTAGTCCATTTTTAAGGAAATTGTACGATTCCATCTGTTTGTCGTCATTACGTCCCAACTCTGCTGGTCGAGGGCTAAAATGCTGTAGATGTCGATACTCGACTTTCTAATTTTAACGCTAAATTCCGTAATGCGAACTATTGCGACCAAAGAACAACTCCTTGGCTTCAATGCCACCATTATTCCTCGTAAATGCTGTGGTGGCGGTATGCGCTGCTCCTGCACGAGTAAGGCGACGCTTTCGACTCGGTTGATGGGAACGGCGAGTTCGTTTCTGCAGTGGTCATGTTTCTTCGATTCCACCTACCCTAAGCGCCGAGCCTGTTAATATCCCACGATGAGATCGGTCCTGCACGCCTTCCTCTAATTTCTGCGTGCGATTTGATAGGGAATGATCCGCCAACCGGAATAGCGGCGCCAGTCAGTTTGCTTAATCGCCGCCGTTATATGAATCGACGTGATCGTAGGGGAAGTAGGATGGTCGATGCACGGCCTACCGAGGGAGCTTCGTCAGCATGATCCGTCGTATTGGCGGCAACACTCAGTCTCGAGTTTGACCATTGCATCGCAGCCACCTCAGTTCTTCTCCATCTCGGTAGAGCGCTTCAAGCAACTATGAAGGTGCTGGGTCTGATCGCTTCGGGCGCCGCGGTGCTGCCCGCTGTCCTCGCCCACGGCTACATCTCGGACCCTGCCGCACAGTGGGTCGACGGCTACGCTACCAACGGCTACGGCAGTACGGTCGACAACGAGATCTGGGGCGCGTTTGACAACTCGGTCTACGGCTACGGTGTGGGCGGGACAGTCGCGTTCTTCGAGGACCAATTCCCGAACTCGGGCTACGACTCGCTGGGCCAGTTCATCATTGCCAACCAGGAGCTGTACAGCGACACGGTCGACGAGCAGTGTGGCTACACCGTGTACGATGACTCGGCGCGCTCGACGCTGCCGTCCACCAACCTCACGTACACGGGGTTCACTCATCAGGGACCGTGCGAGGTCTGGTGCGACGACACCAAGGTGCTGTTTGAGTACGACTGCTCGGCGACGTACCCGGACATTCCGGCTGGCATGCCCTACGACGAGTCGCTGTGCGCGGACGCGAACCGCCTCACCATTTACTGGCTCGCGCTGCACGGCGACCCGTGGCAGGTGTACATCGACTGCGTCTGGCTGGACAACGGTGGCTCCGGCAGTGGCTCGGCCCCGTCGCCCGTGACGGCGACTGCTGACGCCAGCACGACCACGACCACATCTAGTGGCAGCAGCACCAGCAGTACCACCACCACGTCGACGATCAGCAGCACGACGGGTTCAACTGCCGACGAAGCGTCCACGACCACGGCGACCACGACGGCCACGCCTACCACCACGACGGCCACGCCGACGACCACCACTGTTGCGCCTACGGCAACGACGGCGACACCGACGACGACGACCGCTACTACTACGACGACGACCACCACCACCACGACGGCTCCTACCTTAACGACTACTACGCCGTCCACGACCGAGAAGTGCACGGCCTCGACGCGCCGTCGCCGCCGCAACTAAACGAATCATCGGGTTGTTGCCTTCGAGTGCCGATAATCATCGACAACGATTCGCGTCTCAGTCTTAGTATGGCGCTCGGAACGTAAGTGTGAGTTGAGTATCTTCGGACTTCAATGTGAACGTTTCATTGTCCCGGACATTTGTCGAAGGACAGGACAGAAGGATAAAAAGTTGTTTAGAAACATCTTGCGTGCAACAAGTCTTGTCAGGTTTACTTTATTTTAGTCGGTTTTTTTTACATCGAATTACTACTGGTACAGCGCAGTCGCTGCCGTAAATATACAAAGTACTTGTGGGCAATAATCCTGCCGCACATAGGATGACGCGTGAGAAAATTGTCGACACACCATTATCATTTTACGGTACATATCCATAAATAAATTATGTTGGCTTTCATACAGATGTAAAAGCTAAATGGCTTATAGACACAAATCCATATATGAGTGTTTCTGATGCGACAATGACCCGTTTCTGCAGCCTTTACGGTAACTGTTCCATCGCGTTATCACGTCAACTGTATTAATAAGACATCATGCTGTATTGTACTGCGTTGAAGACCCTTCAAACTGTTAATTATACTTGGAGCATCAGCCATTTTTGCGCTAACAACCGACGCGAGTGATCGTTCCATTCAAACAACCAAATTCACTGCAAGTCAAAGCGACGAGATATCTCCCCAGCAATCAGACAGCTCTTGTCGCGTTGTCGTCCACAGTCGTTGGCAAACCAGCGCTTGTCGTCCCGCTAGACCAACCGCTGCTGTCACTTCCAAATTGGCGGGCAGGCATACAAGCACACCCTTCCTACGACGTCCCCTCCCTCCTCCCTTCCACCCTTCAAGCAAGTATGCAGATCCCAGTGCTTCTCTCGGTCTCGGCACTGCTGGCGTCCATGTTCGGCCTGGCCCACGGTCACGGCTACATGTTGGACGCGGCGCCCGTGTGAGTCTCGGGCGTCCCGCAAAAAGAGATGGACAGCGGCATCGACGGCGAGATCTTCGGGTCGGTCGACTTCGTCACGTACGGCGACGCTGTCGATGGGAAGGTCGCGTTCTTCAAGGCGAAGTTCCCCGAATCGGGCTACGAGACGCTCAAAGACTTCATCATGGCCAACCAGGTGATGGTGGACTCGACGGCCACTCCCGAGTGCGGCTACACCGTGTACGACGACGCCAAGCGCTCGACGCTGCCTGACTCGGCGTTCAGCTACACGAGCTTCTTGCACGGCGGCCCGTGCGAGTTCTGGTGTGACGACAACAAGGTTGTTTTCGACTACGACTGCCGAACCACGTACGCGGGCGAGCCTGCGACCGCGCCTTTTAACTCGGCCCAGTGTGCCAACGCCAACAAGGTGTCCGTCTACTAGATCGTATCCAAGAGGAGCCGTGACAGGTCTACGGTACGTCTCTTTGTTTTTCTCTCCATCTCTTGTCGCTCTGTGTACATGACATGGTTGGATTGAATTTGATCGGTGTTTGCCTTCGCCTCTTGTTGTGTTGCAGTGAACTGCGTCTGGCCTGAGGGCGGCAGCGGCAGCGGCTCGGGCGGAGCGTCGGCTTCCAACTCGACGACACCGGTGGCCACCACCGCTGCTCCCACGGCAACGACTGCGGCTCCGGTTACCACGACCGCGGCCCCTGGTGCGACGACGGAGGCCCCTGCCGGCGAGGCCGACACCGATGAGACGGCTGCGCCTGAGGCGACCACTCCGGCTGCGACGGAGAAGTGCACGGCCTCGACCCGTCGCCGCCGCCGCCGCGACTAGACGCCGAGCGTGGTGCCGCTGACTTTGTCATTGTGCGATGGATGGAGTGATTTTTTTATGCGAAATGCAACGTCCTGCCGTTATTTTCTCAACGTTCTCCGATATCGTGTTGACCGTGAACGGTGCCCTCCCTACGAACTCAGAGACGTTCGTGACATGCTAGCCATAGTCCCGAAGCCATCTAGGCACCTAGACGTGTGCGTTTTGCTGGTGCATCGCGAGCAAAGGCGTGTGGTGCGTGCCGCTGCATTTTTGTCGGTACCACTACAACATGCAGCTTCGAAAGCATGGAAACGTGGATCGGATAAGCCAAATGTACTGAACTAAGCTGATCCTTTCGCACATCCACTCAAGTGGTCGCTGAGAATATGCGTGAACAGAACAATCATACGATCAAAACGCCATGTGGCTTCTCAGAAGGAGCCACTCCTTGACACTTATACTCGGGTAGTATCCATTTCTAGACTCCCTGATGCATTTTACTTACCATGACACGGATTCCACCCGTATTTCAACCCCAGTCGTTGCTGTTCGCATCCAGGTTTCCGTTGCTGTTGACGCAGTTCGTGCCTTCCAGGTGTGAGTGACAGAAACGCATAGTGAATCCAAGTCAAACGCACGTTGTGTGCTCAAGAATTAATGGGCCTCCCGATCATCAGCTGCGCGTGGATCACGCTGTCCGCCATACAGTAGCCAGTATTAGCACACTCTACGAACGCTATACCGATTTCCTGCGGTTAAATAAGACCCACGCCACTAAAGACTCGCCGCTGCGCTCCCTGCGCTCCCCATTTTTGATTTTCAGTCGTCGGCACCACCTCCTCCCTCCGACTCAAGCACAGAAGCATGCAGGTGCTCGCCCTCCTCTCCGTCGCGTCCTTCCTGGCCGCCGCCACGCTCCCTGGCGTGCTCGCGCACGGCTACATCTCGGATCCGGCGGCCGTGTGGGCGCAGGGCTACCCATCCAACGGCTACGGCAGTACCATCAACTCGGCCATCTTCGGCCCCATGGACAACTCGGTCTACGGCTACGGCCCCGAGGGCACGGTCAAGTACTTCAAGGCCGAGTTCCCGGACTCGGGCTACTCGAACCTCAAGGACTTCATCCTGGCCAACCAGGTGCTGTACAGCTCGGACGTGGACCCCGAGTGCGGTCTGACGACCTACGACGACTCCAAGCGCTCGGCGCTCCCTGCCTCGGCCTTTGAGTACACAGGCTTCACGCACGCCGGTCCGTGCGAGTTCTGGTGCGACGACAACAAGGTCGTTTTCGACTACGACTGCCAGACGACGTACCCGGGCTCGCCCGCCAGCGTGCCGTTCGAGGCTGCGCAATGCATCGGCGCCAACAAGCTCTCCGTGTACTGGATCGGCGTGCACGGCGAGCCGTGGCAGGTCTACGCCGACTGCGTGTGGCTCGAGGGCGGTAGCGGATCGGGCGAGTCGTCAACTGGCATGATTACGACCACCGCTCCTGCTGCGACCTCGGCTACCAGCTCCACCGCCGCGTCGGAAGTGGGCGCTGACGCCGACGACGAGTCGACGGCCAGCTCGGGCGCTGAGGCCGTGACCGAGGCTCCTGCCGCTTCGGCCGACGACGAGTATGCCACCTCGACGGTCAGCTCGGCTGCTACTGAGGAGACCGAGGCCCCCGTCACGGAGGCCCCCGCCACGGAGGCCCCGGCCGCGTCGAAGAAGTGCACGGCGTCCACGCGCCGCCGCCGCAACTAAGCGAGCCTGTCACTTTGGTATTGTAGAGCGGACCAGGGTGTAGTGGCGTTAGTGGCGTCGAGAAACTTGCTCTTTGTCTCGTAATGAATGGCTTGTTGTAATGTCGCTACTCCGTGTCTTGGATCCGTTGACAACCGTTTTACATCGATGAACAAGCTGTGAAATTCATGAAAGCCGCCACGATGACGACCAACTGAGCGTGTGTGTCCAGGTATACATGGTATACATCCAATAGCGAATGCATACCCGGCATTCGGAAATCAAACTGGATGTCGGTTGGAAAACATCGCTTTGCCTGTTCTGCTGTTTTTTTAGAAGCCACAGCGTGCTGGCACCGTAGAGACTGTGATTAATCATACAAACTCCCATACAAACACCGAGTCCGGAACCATCAGATGCTGCGCAAGAACGGCAACTATCCCACACTCGTGACAACGTGCTTTAGACTCATTTCGACGTTTTTTATTCAAATTTGTTTCGACCAAGGCACTCTTATTTTATGCTTTCTCCGGAGTATTATTTCTCTTATTTTCGTCTTCTTAGGGATTTTTTTACGGAATTTCCACCATAGCGCGTCCCATGTGGGGTAAAGTCGCGACTTGCGAGAGAAGCATGGGATTTGACTCTGGTGATCCCAATCGCCCATGAAGTAAAGGCCGCGCCATGGACGCCGCCTCTAAGCTGCCCGCGTCGTGGTGCTACCGCTATTCGTCTGGTGTATCCGGAGTCCTCGCGCCAGTACAGTTGTCTTGGACTGCGCGGGCACTAATAAGAGCCGATCCTGCCTTCCGTCCCACGTCTTATTTCTAATTTATCGCGGAGATACAGTCCGCCGGTAGCTGGCGGCAACGAGGTCTTATTTGACCCGCTGAGGCGCGCGCGGAGAGCTGCCAGTCGCGCATCTGCTCGCCCTCGATCACTCAAATGGTCAACTTCGGCGACCTCCTCTCCGCCACGGTAGGGCCCCAACCAGTGCTTGTAGCGATGCCTGTTACCTGCGTGGCTGACTCGGTTCTCTTTACTGTTGCCGCGTGCAGGAGAGCGTGATCGACACGTTCAAGAGCGAGCTGTTCAGCAGCAGCAGCGGGTCGGACACTGGCAGCGCGGGCGCGGCCGCGACGGACGCGCCTCAGGCCACAGAATGGACCGACGCGCCGATCGCCGACTCGAGCGATGGCGAAGCGACGAGCGACAGTACAACCGCGCCAACGACAACGACGACGATCGCGCCACAAGCCGAGACGGCGTCCAGCAGTGCAGCGGGGTATACTTCGAGCCCCTCCACCTCTACTATATATGGGGACGACAGCGGCGACGCCGACTCGAACTGGACGTCCGGCGACGCCACTAGCGTTAGTGGGAGTAGCAGCAGCACGTCGTCACCGTCGTCAGCGTTGCGCTCCGGGTCGTCCTCCCTGTCCGCATACAGCAGCACCACCACTTCTCCAACAGCTTCGGCGCTCGGCAGTACCAGTAGCAGTGCCACGGCCACGGCCGGATCCTCTTCAAACGTGTCGCAGTCGCCGTTCGAGTCCAATCAGGGCATTTCGACCACGTCAAGCGGCGGCAGCGGCATGTCAGCGGCCTCGATCGTCGGCATCCTAGTGGCTACAGTCGGCGTAGTGTTAGTCGCCGCCGTGTTTGTGTTCTGGCGGCGCAAGAGGCAGGAGCGGTACTCGCAAGCCAGCAAGGGCGATTCGCTGCGGTTCGAGAGCTCCAGTGGCCGCAACTTCGCCGGTAATGGGGAGTTCAAGACGATCCAGAGCGGGCGCAACCAGCAGCAACAGCTCGTCATCAACATGGGCAACGGCAGCCTCAATTCGCTGACTAGCCTGGTCTCGCAGCCGGACGACGGCCCGTGGGCCGATCCTGCGCTCGTTGCGGCGCGCATCCCGATGGAGATGATCGACAAGCAGGAGATGATCAGCCGCGGCGGCTTCGGATTCGTCTTCTCCGGGACCTACAACGGCGAGACGGTGGCCATCAAGACGCTGCTGCCGGAGAACCGCAAGAACATGAAGGAGATCGAGGCCTTCTTTGCCGAGATCCAGCTCATGGCGGAGCTCGAGCACCCGCGCATCGTGCGCTTCATCGGCGTCGCGTGGAACTCGCTCAGTGACGTGGTCTGCGTGTCCGAGTTCATGGTCGGCGGCGACCTGCGCACGTTGCTCATGAACTTCGAGGGCGACTCCGGCGACGCCAGTCACAGGCGGCCGCACGGGTTCGACTTCGAAAAGGTGCAGATCGCGCTGCACATTGCGCACGGACTCACGTACCTGCACTCGCTCGACCCGATCGTGCTGCATCGCGACCTCAAGTCGCGCAACGTGCTGCTGAGCTCGACGATGGAGGCCAAGCTGACGGACTTTGGTGTATCACGGCACCGGTCGGACGGGCTAATGACGTGCAACGTGGGCACGTCGCTGTGGATGGCGCCCGAGGTCATGATGGGCGGCCAGTACGACGAGAAAGCCGACGTGTTCTCGTTTGGCGTGCTGCTCAGCGAGCTCGACTCGCACGTGACGCCGTACGCAAACGTTGTGAACCCGGCGAATGGCCGGCGGCTCGTCGAGACGGCCATCCTGCAAATGGTGGCCGGCGGCACCCTACAGGTCGAGTTCTCGCCCGAGTGCTCGGACGAAATGCGCGCGCTGGGGCGTGCGTGCACAGCTCTGGACCCTCGCGAGCGCCCGAGCGCCAGCGACGTGCTCTACAAGCTACAGCTTGCACTCAAGGAGGTTCAGGAGGTGGAAGTCTCGCTCTAGGGGCGAGGTATGTATCTGTGTCACAAAGCACGCGGTGTGGCCTGCGCCGTGATTGCGAAGGAGCATGCAGTCAATAGTATCGTTAGTGTCGGTGGAGTGGTGGCTGTTGTTCGTTTTAATAAACGTGAACGCACCAACACCAGCTTCTCTCACCAGAGCTTTCGATTTCCATCGCAGCAATAGTCAAAACTACACGGCAATAACACAGGAGAGACCGACCCGGCCAGCTCGCTCAGCTGCCCTGACCAACGCTGCGCAGGTTGAAGTCGGCGGTCTTCGTCTGCATGTCGATGGCGGCCGAGTACGGCGCGTCACTCTCGCTGCGCGCCAGCTTGCTGTCGACGGACTCCATGTGCCGGAGCGAGTGCTTAGTCTGCGTCATGCGGCGGACAGCAATCGTAACGAGGATCACCAGGGTCACAAACCCGAGCACGCTGAGCACGATGGCCGTGCCAGCCGCGGCTCCGAGCATGTGCGTATCGGGCGCCTCGCTCGAGGTTGACGGACACTGATCCAGGATGTCGGACGTGAGTGTCGTCGAGTCGAACACGATGCAGTCGCCGAGGTTCAGGTCTCGGAGCTGGTCAAGGGCGCGGGCGCAGTCAGCGATGTCGCACAGCGTGGACGTGTAGTTCACGGGCATGGACTGCGCCAGCACGTAGTAGAGGCCCTCGCACGACGGATAGTGCGCGTTGGCCACGTCGAAAACGGTTGACGTGTCGCACTCGGCAGCGGAGACCGAGCCGAAGGCTGCGACGACGGCGGACGCGCAGAAGACGAAACAAAGGCGGGTGGAGTTCCGCATGGTGTCAAGGCGGCAAGTGGAGTATTGCGAGGTCGACGTGAGCGCTAGCCGGCGTATTGGCGAGTGCGAGCTCCGATCAGCCCGCCAGCGGTGGGTTCATAGGAGAAGACGATGGAGGAGGCGTCGGTGAGGGGACACGGCGCATTATCGAAGGAGGAAGAACGCTAGCTAGTGGACCCGAGCGCGAAAGACGGCCAATCAACGGCGCCACACGCCGTGACGTCGCGGACAGCGCACGCGGATCAACAGGAGGGCCAGGCCGCGTCCTCCCAACTCAACGCCTCCTTGAAGCAAATCGCGAAGCGTGGCCGATGGGTGGAAGGCGAACGGAGGGGGATGAGGACGCAGAGAAGGAAAGAGCCCAGTTGATGGGCCGACATCCTTTCGATCCTGAACGCCGAGCGTAGCCATCATTCGGGGACTCAGCTGAGCGGGTAAGGGGAGGAGTTGAGCTCCTGTGATCATCATCACCATCGAGCTCCTGTTCGAAGTTTGAGCGCCTCACAGTGGAGCGGGTAGTCAAGCGTGACGCCGATGTGGATATTCGAACCTGCCAGGACAGCCCCTCATTTGGGTGCGGATGATCTACACAGATCCCATACCGACCGGGACTGGACTGACGTGCATTATACGGGTAGTCAGCAGTCACCGTATATTATTATACAGTTTCTGGGCTATAGCCTGCCACAAATATACGTGTGTGTACATGATTCGGTGCCAGTAGGATGTGCTTCAACATGGAGGGGTTTTGCTGGCACGAATTCGAACGCGTGGGATGCGCGGAGAACAATTTGTTCCTCGTCGAAGGTGGAGACGTCTGCTCTAGTGATGAAGGCGCCTGCGCATCATCACGCGGCTGGCAGCCAAGTCCACGCTCGAGCAGCCTCGGCTGGTATTGGCTAAGGGAGGGCGCCAAGCAGTTAGCATGGATGTGTATGATTGATGTGCATGACTGTCATCGTCTCCTCATTCCATGTTTAAATATCACTCTTCCTCATCAACTCGTCCTCTCTTCGCACACTTGCTGCATGAATCCACCGCCATGCCCTCTCCTGGCCTTGGTCACGCAATCGTTGTACGGATTCACCGCCACTCGCTCACTGCAGCCAACGATCAGATGGAGAACATGAAGGTCGAGTCGTCGCTCTCGTGCACGTCCTGCACCGAGATGGTATGCAGGCGGCCGAGCGCCTCGGCGGCTGTAGGCCGGTCGCGCGGGTCCATGGCCACGCACGCGAGCCCGAGCGCCACCACGGACGGCAGGCACGCCGCCGAGAACTGCACGCGCAGCTGGCCAGCGACCACGAGCTGCAGGATGGCCGTGTCCGGCAGCTTGCGGTTCGAGCGCGTCGGGTCGCGCGTGTGCGCGTACGGCAGCGAGTGCGAGTCCAGCTCCGCCAGCAGCACGCCGAACGAGAATATGTCAGCCTTATCGTCATACCTCTGGCCCATCATGACCTCGGGCGCCATCCAAAGCGACGTACCCACGCCGGCCGTCATGGTCGCGTCCACGCGCTCACGGGAGACACCGAAGTCCGTCAGCTTGGCGTCCATGACGTGGTTCAGCAGCACGTTGCGTGACTTGAGGTCGCGATGGAGCACCATGGGTTGCAGGGAATGCAAGTACGTCAGGGCGTGCGCGATCTGCTTGGCGATCTTGACCTTGTTGTAGTCAAAGCCCGCGGGCTTGCCACTCTCCTCGAACGACTCGAGCAACGCACGCAGGTCGCCGCCTTCCATGTACTCAGACAAGACGCACAGGTCCATGAGCGAGTCCCAGGCCACGCCGATGAACTGCACAATGCACGTGTGCTCGAGCGTCGCCGTGAGCTTGATCTCCGCCAGGAAATCGTTCACGTGATGAATTTGCTTGCGCCGCTCGGGCAGCAGCATTTTGACCGCCACCTGCCGCGCGTTGTACGTTCCTAGATACACTTCGCCGTAGCCGCCGCGACTGATCAGTTCCCCGATGGCGACCTTCTCTCGGGGAACACGCGCCGCGATGATGGTTTCGTCGTCCCACATATCGCCCTGCGTCGAGTGATGACGATGAATCGATACTGTCTGCGAGACTGATGTGGAGTCGCGGCTGTGATGCTTGGACTTAGGCTTGGACTTGGATTTGCTGCTACCTCCCGTGGGAGTGCGGTACAACTTGTGACTTGCTTCCTGGAGGACCACAACGCTGCCTGGCCGCCCTCCCTTGTCATTTTCGATGTCATCTTCGAGAACATCGGCCTGGCGATGGCGACGGTAGAAGACGGCTGCGACAACCGCCGCAACGACTACCAACGTGCCAGCAACGGCGATACCGATGATGACCCCGGTGCCCAGCCCCGACCAATGCGTACTAGTGCTAGTGGTGGCCGACTCGGCCGTGGAAGAAGACGTGGAGGACGAATCGTCCTGCTCAAACTGGTCGCTGCCAGAGTTCATGCTCGAATCCGACGCGTCCGTGTTGTAGGTGGCGAGCCTGTACAGATCCCTGACGCACAAGCTGTCGCTGACGTCGTCGCTGTCGACGACCAACGAGTTGTTGGCCGCGCCGCGGCACGTGCTGTCGTCGAACCAGTCGATCTCGACCGTCCCGTTGTCCGCCAGCGTCGCGATGGCGCCCGACGTGCCGTAGACGTCGGTCGCGTGGCACTTGCCGTCCAGCGGGTACAGGATGGCGGCGTACCAGTCGTCGCACCCGGTGGCGTTGTAGAAGTTGAGCAGCAGGTACGTGTCGTCGCCGAAGGTCTCCTCCGCGAACGCCTCGTAGTCGTCCGTGCACGTCTTGGTGTAGTAGTAGTACGTGCGCGCGTCCGGGTTGCTCGGCACCTCGGCGGAGCACGTCACGGCGCTCAGGTCGCTCGTGGAGCAGTTCGCGTTCGCCTCGAAGCTGATCTTGGCCGGCGTCGACGCGCAGCTCACGTCCGGGTAGAGTACCACCACCGTCGTGCGCGCGTCCGTCGTGGCGTTACTGGCGCTGCCGGCGTTGACCGCCGCGGCCGCGCCCAGGCCCAGGGACAGCAGCGCGGACACTAGCAACGCGCGCATGGTCTTCTGGACGCGCGTCGAGAGGTCGATCGCCAATGATGGAGAGGAAGGAAGGCGAACTGCGAATTGCTCTGGATACTGATGGAGAGGGTGGAAGGCAATTCGTTCTGGATAAACGCGCGAAAATTATTATTTTGGAGCGGGACGGTTGGATTTTGGGCCTTGAGTACTGGAAACCATCCCACACCTGGCGTGAAAGCATACAAAGAGCAAGGTGAAGGGGGAAGCGTGCGACTTCAGCGGCTGTTTTGCATGGACAACTCTACCAGAGAAGCGGCCGGTTTCACGCGTCTCACCTGGACGAGCGCTCTGTACAGTACCAGAGCGCAGAATGCCATCTGGTGTCAATATTGTAAAGAAACTGTTTATGCAGGCGGCAGAGGCGCTATACAGCGATCAACCGACGGCGCGAAATCGCTATTTTCGGCGTCAAAATTGCTATTATGGAGACAGCGGACGGCGCGATGTTGTCGACACCAGTGAGTGGAGACGACGAGGGTGAGTGCGCCGCCTTCCGCCCTCTTTCGCACCGGTGAGGAGAGCGGCGGCGACGCCAACGAGATCGGGCGTGCACCCCGTCTGGCGTTTCGAACGCCGTGGAAGGCGGCGCGAGCGACTCAACTCGGGTTGTGGCGTCGGGCATCTTGCGTCTCCTCAACCGTTGACTTGGTTTCAGTATAGCGTGGGTGCATTCGGGGTCGGGAGCAGTGACACTCGTGACTCTTCGGTGCAACGATCCCCATCCTGGAGGAACATCGAAGCGATCGGGAGGATTGGTGATGCACACAGGGCGCAAGCAGTGACCGGACGACGCTGACGTGCCACTTGTGATGTGCGGAGACTTGATCAGTCATTGGCAGTAAGGGAGCGTCCCTGAGTGATACAGTCTGTTTCGCCATTAAGCACGGAGTAAAAATAAATATTCCATCAAATTGTTTTCTTTCTCATCACTTAATGTTGGTATTTGTATACATTGATTGGCAAGTATACTAATAACTCATATTTTTGAAGTGTGCTTAATGGCGAAACAGACTGTACCAGCGTCGTCTTGAAGCGGCAGCTTCGTTGTCGTCTACAGGACTTGATGGTCTCCGCTGCGCCTGTCCATTGAGTGATCTAACACCGGTAAGTCTGGTGCTGTACGCCCACACATATCATGCATGCAACCCGCGTGGTGTCCACACCAACAAGACGCACTAAGCGCAGCTTCAACAAGATGGTTCACTCTTCCCATCCAAGACACAAAAGCACCAGCGTCTCATCCTACGCGATGCTTCGAAGGATCGAATGCAGCTTGTACAACACCTCCGCAGACGTCGGACGCTTCGACGGATCCACCTCCACACACGAGTACCCAAGCTCCACCACATCCGCCATCGCGCCAGGAGAAAATTCAACACGAAGCTTCCCCAGAGTCACCAAC
>JAASGW010000241.1:0-41210 GCA_023334395.1 Phytopythium sindhum
ACCGGGATCTACAACGTTGGGGATCACACGTGTTTGGCCGCGAGGGTGGCGTCCACCACCAAGTTCTCGATGACCTGGAGGATTGAGGCTCGCTTCTGCTGGATTAGGGAGGCCAAGAGTCTCGTCAGGATACTGATCTCGCGATGCGTGCCAGGATCCACCGTCATATCCGTTGTCGTCGGCGAGCTTCGCGAGTCTACAATCGCCAGCGTGGTTGTGGAAATCTCATTAAGTACCGAGCCGGCAGACCCGTCGGCCAATTTGGCAGACTGGATTCGTCCCCACACGCGAACGGTGATCTGGAACGGCGGATAGCCGACGCCCATGGACCCTTCGGTTAGCGCCGTGAACTCGCACACCATGTAGGTACATCTCGCACCCGTCAATCGCCTCATTGCCTGGAAAACCGTCGCGGGTTTCATGATCATCGGAGGCTCTTGGACGACTGCTTTAGCCAGCACAAAGTCCGGAGATTCTTTCACGATCTGCATGGTGGCATCGACACAGAGCGCGTCAGTGTAATCCTACATCGCGTCCGCAGCAAGTTGCCAGCTCACCATGACATGGTCGTTGGCCAGCTTGACACGGCCCTCTCGGAACGACCGCCACACCACGTCTTCAACAGCTCGTGAGTCGAAAGGGGTGAGCTTCACGTGACGGCTCTTGAACACCACCCCGTCCGCAGACGTGTAGTTGAGCTTGGTTTCGTCAACGTCCTCCGTGGCGCCATCAAGCCCTGAAGAACGAAACGCGGCGTCTAGCATGGAACAGCGCACGTTGACGTTCTGCTGGAGCCGAGTGAACACTTGGTCGTCTGCCTGTCCTTCCAGGTCGCTCTTTCGCCAATGCCCTTCCTGAAGCTGGTCCCACACCTGCACACAACAGCGTCATGACGCACGGTAAGTATCTTCCACTATGAAGCCTCGCTAGGTAGAATACAGGGCGCACCTCGCGCTTGCCCAGCAACCTCTCGAGCCCTCGCGCCAGCCTGATCTGGTGTTGGAGCATCCTGATCAACTGGGCGTTCTCCTCCTCCGCCTTGCTCCGCTCCGTCCGCTGGCGCTTCGCAACGTCCTTCCATCCATCGCCAGTATCGCTTGCCGCTTCGGCTGCAGACGTCACGCTAGGCTCATGGCTGCGCTTGAGCGTCTGCAGCTGCGTTTCCAGCTCGGCGGCCTTGCCGCGCAGGTACTGCAGCTCTTCCTTCTGCCGCTGGGTGGAGCTCTTGGGCTTGATCTGCGACCGCTGTGCCCATGGCAGCGGCTGCGGCTGCTTTTGATGCGCCACTGGCGCGGGTACTGGCGAACCGAGGACGTCCCCCCCCCCCACCGGGCCACTCGGAGCGCGAACCGGAGGCGTGGTCAGCAGTGGGTCGGCCATGGCGCCGCCACTGCCCGCGAACCACACGTCCAGGTCCGCGAAAAAATCGCTCGGCAGCTCGGTCGAGTCGTTGTTTTCACTTCCGCTGCTGCCGCTGGCGCTCGCGGTCCTCACGGAGACGCCTGTCGGCCCCGCGGGGTCGAGTCTGCTGTGCATTGGGTGCGTGCGATCACGCCAAGTGGAGGACTTGGCGGTGCCACGTTCGTAGTATATAATTACTCGAGTAATGATCTGCAGTTGTTCAGTAGGTACCAGTGAAGAAACAGTACCTACGTGTATCGGGTTAACATGACTTGATGATGCCACGGCCCGAGCTGTCGCAGCCGGGCTGTCATGGCGGATGGAGATCATCAACAGTGATGGACCGATGAAGTGATCGATCGATCGCTCCCCGCTCTGGACCAAGCACAGGCAGTGCCACGACCTCTCCGACTCGGATCCGACCGGTGCGTGGGGTCGTTTGGTTGGATGAATTTTCCGCCATGATGGTAGGCACGGACGGATTCGATCGTGGTCATCGCCACCTATCCTGACATATAGTGAGCGCGATTGCCGACGACGTACCGATTCAACGCCTTGTCTACCAGCGCGGGGTTCCTCACGACGGAAGCTCCACCATCGTCAGCTCGGTCGGGACTTGGTGTTACCGCCGGCTCGTCGACAACCTGTGTGCGCACTATTTAACGTTTAACTGACGTGATCGAAAGAGCTGGTCTTCCTCTGCGCCGCAGGGTTGAGCTCCTGGGCTTCTCGCGGTTTACTGTCAGGTGGCGTTGGGCGATGTGAGTGCACACGTCCAGGGACCCAGCTTTAGTCCAGATGAAGGATCTGCTCGCTGTTGCGCGGCATGATCGGATCAATGCGCATATATGACGCCCGACGCAGGCGTAAATGCATGGAAGCAATCAGCGCTGACAAAGATTCACGTTGTAACAAACACACTGTGCGAGGCAGTTGCGTCGAGCAACAAGTTCTCAATGGTCTGGTGCACGATTTCGTGTCGCTGCTGGTACACCGACACGATCAGCCCCGAGAGACTGCTGATCGTGCGACGCGGCGGCTGTCGGCCGGGTGTATTTGCCTCCTGTTCTGGCCCGCGCACAATCAACTCGACGAACTCCTCCAGCTCGCACCCGATCAATCTGTCGGATAGCTGGGCCGGCACGACTCTTCCCCAGCCTTGCAGGCTGACCCTCAACGACGGGTAGGCGGCCGAGCCGGTCGTGTGCACAGTCATCTCCCACATGGCGTGGATCGAGCTGCCGATGAAATATCGCTTGAACGTCTGGTGAACCGCCGTGGGTTGATTCACAATTGGGGGCTCCACGATCGTCAACTTGGCCAGGACTTGGTGCGCCTTCTCTTCGATAACCTGTTCTCACAGCAACAGCGGGTTTAGCGTTGCTACTATGATAGCCAGCGAACCATACCTACTCACCGTGACATCTTCAAAGTAGTTGAGCTTTCCTTGTCGGATCGACCGCCACAAGGTCTCAGCAGTGACCCGATGGTCGAACGACAGCAATGTGCGGTGCCTGGTCTCCATGAAGATGCCGTCGGAACGGCCATCCAGGAGCTTGATGTAGCCCCTCTTCGGCCCCGAGCCACCTAGGCTGGATGACTGGAAGACCGACTCGATCACGGGGTACCTCGTATCGATGGACCGCAACAGTGTCTCGTATCGTCGGTTGTTTACCTCGCTCACCTGACCTGTCGTACTCCTTCTGGAGGAGTGAAGCGGGTCCCACACCTGCCGCTTGCTCAGCAGCGTCTCAATGCTGCACAACAACGTGGTCTGGTCTCTGAGCATCGCGAGCAGCCGAAGGTTCTCCTCCGCCGTGGCGCGCTTGAGTCCTCGCAGCCGCGCCTCGAGATGCGCAGCCGCACCGCGCAGCTGCACCGCGCAGGTATTCCAGCTCCTCCTTGCGCTTCTGCGTCGAGTTCTTGAGCATGAGTCGGGCGTTCGCACCACGTGATGATGGCGCAGGAGCCGCGGCGTTTGCTGTGGATTCTGCACGAACTGGAGGCGTCTCGGACGGGAACAACGGCAGCAGCTCAATGTCCGTGAGCCACGCATCCAGTTCCGAGAACAGATCGAGCGAGGAGCCGCGGAAGGCGCCGCCATCGGCCGCCGCGTTCCCAACCTGCTCGTGCATCTCCGCTGATTATGCCTGTAGCTCGTCAGTTCACAACATGAGGCAACAACCTTAGATGTGCACGGCGAGCAACGCAGCGTTATAATTGGATTAAAACCGGCGTATTTGAACAGATAAGATTGTTTAATTGGCGGTATTACCATGAAGGAACATGTTTTTGACGAATCAGATTCGTTCGGACTGCGAACAGACATGCTGGATATCGGAGTACATCGTGCCATATATATGGTACGCTGCGGGCTCCTCCTTTGGTCGCCGAGCCACCTCACTTTAAATACCCTTCTAAAGTTGATTATGCTATAACGTTATTAACTTTAAATTAACCTGTTTTTTATTATACCCTGTAGTAATAGATTTTATTTTGCGAGCAGCGTTCTGGTGGTGTTTCTGGAGGGAGGGGGGAGCTGCTCGGCCATGTGTGGCGACGGACGAAGGGAGAAGCCCACCGAGCAACGCGAACCGGAGGAACGACCGCCCCATCGACCGAAGGATAAGATGCTGAGCCTCGCGCGCCGCTCCGCTGCCGCCGCCGCCAAGGCCGCCCCGGCCGCGCGCTGCAACTCCACGGCCGCCGCCGCCGCCTCGGGCGAGCTGCAGCAGCACGGCAGCGTGCAGGACCTGCTGGCCGGCAACGCCACCGCGCGCAACGGCGTCGGTGCGTTCCTTCGTCCCGCTTCTGTTCGTAGCGCGTGCCTTGGCGTCGCTGGCGCTCGGTAGGATCGAGAGGAAGCTGTAGGAGCTAGGTGTTCTGACGATGTGGCGTGTGGCTTGCGGACGGGCAGAGTACGTGGTGTCGCGCGTGGACGACCTGGTCAACTGGGGCCGCAAGAGCTCGCTCTGGCCCATCACGTTCGGCCTGGCCTGCTGCGCCGTTGAGATGATGCACTCGGGTGCGTCCTCTCCTTCTGTTGTTCTCCCGGCTGTGATCCACGACTGACGTGTGTGGGGGGATAATGCTGCAGCCGGTTCGCGCTACGACTTCGAGCGCATGGGCATGGTGTTCCGCGCGTCGCCCCGCCAGACGGACGTCATGATCGTGGCCGGCACGCTGACCAACAAAATGGCGCCGGCGCTGCGCCGCGTGTACGACCAGATGCCCGAGCCGCGCTACGTGGTGTCGATGGGCAGCTGCGCCAACGGCGGCGGCTACTACCACTACTCGTACGCGGTCGTGCGCGGCGTGGACCGCGTCATCCCGGTCGACATTTACGTGCCGGGCTGCCCGCCGACGGCCGAGGCGCTGCTCTTCGGCCTCATGCAGCTGCAGAAGAAAGTCAAGGGCAACAAGTCGCTGCTGCTGAAACTGAGAAAGTAGGCGCGCACCCAGAGGAAGGAGCACAGGCAGCTCCGCGCCTCTAACGGGGCGCGTGCTGCTGTCCTCGTCGACTTGCTTTGGCTGTGTGAGGGGTTGGGGGGAGATCTAGCGGCGTGGACAGGAGGAAGTGGGAAAGGTACTCGCCGCGCGCGCTTCTTTCGTTAATAACAAAACACACACAACAAATGAGAGGGATCTGGGCGCCCCAAGTCTCCATGATGGTGCTGTGGTATGGCCCTGACATTGTGTTGCTGTCACTGCACGAGCCTGCCGATGCGCGCGATCTGGTTGACCAAGGCGTCCGCGAACAGCTCGAGCGTGGCGACCACGGCCCTGGGGATTCCCGAGTCGGCCCAGCGGTCCTTTAACGGCGATGGTGACAACAAAGAAGGCGAAGAAGAAGTGTGCTGGAGCAGATCGTCGAGCGTCGCGATGTGTTGGAGGTCGTAGAGCCACGCGACGGGCGATTGCGCATGCGCGAGCGCGGCCTTCCAGAGTTCGTCGGCGCGGAGCTCCGACCGGTTGGCGCTGCCCGCGGGCGCCAGCGCGTGCAAGAAGGCGTTCACGACCAGGAAGTCGCACCGCTCACTCGGTGACACCCGGCTCTTGGTGCCTTGACCTCGTTCAGTGCTGTTGTTGGAGTCCGAGACCGTCGTGGACGCGATCGGTAATGGCTTGCATGCTGTGGAGCGCTCCCAGTGGCGGTGCCCGCAGCTCTGGCATTCACGCTGCTTGGAGCTAGCGGTGCCAGCATGTACGGCTCCCGCCTGGATGATTGGACAGTAGGCGAAGCACTTTTCGCACAGGTCGCGGCTCCAGAGGCAGTGGAAGCGCGTGAAAGCGTCGTCGCTGTCGTGGTGACTGCTCTGGGCGCTTGCAGTGTCGGTGTGGTGGTGGTTGCTCGCCCACTGCAGTGAGAGTCGTTCGCGCTGGTTCTCGCGCCTCAGGAACGCGATCGCGCGCTGCCTCCAGCCAAAGTCGATGGCCTTGGTGATGGCGACCAGTTCGTGTGTGAGCAAGAGCGCCAGGTAGTCGCGCATGACCATCATAGATTCATAGCGTGCCCAGACGAGCTCCATTTGGCGCTCAACGCGCGCATGGGTCGTGTGGAAGCGTGAGAACGCGGCCAGGAACTGCAGCGCTCGCTCAGTCAGCGGCGGAAGCAAATCGATTGATCCTCTACCGCCATATCCCGGGACACTGGCACTGATCCATACCCATAACTCCCCAAGCGGCAGTTCATCCAATAGGAGCGCATGCTTGCGAGCGAATTCGTACACCTCGGCATGTGGCTCTCTCCACCGCCAGATCTCGGCCAGCATGGACTCTCGGAACTGTGAGAAGACAAGTCTTCCTCGGGTATGCAGCGAGTTAGTAGTCTGGCGATCGTCTACTTCTCTCACGACCGAGGCGGTGGCGGCCTGCAGCATTTCCAGCACGAACGGCGATATCTCGGGCAACAGCACTCGCGTCAGATTCTCACGGCGCCGCAGCTTCCCGCACCACCAAGTCGCGATGCACGTTGCGTTCGTGTTCACCCACTGCTGCCGCCCTTCTAGCAGCTTCTGCTGCACTTGAGCCGCACGCGATTGACTGGCGAGAACGAGGGAGCGCCATGCCGACCACGCTCGACGGGAACCCGTTTGCTCCGCGTGGCTCCGCGCTCGCTGATCACGCTGACGCTTGAATCGTTTGAACAGAACGCGCTGCTTGGTCGATTCCCGCGCCTTCATGTCGCGATACGCGCGAGATATCCGTTGAGCGGCACGCTCTCGACGCAGTGATATAAGCGTCTGCTTCGCGCGGTACACGTGATAGATGCCGGCGATGGCTCGCGCGCTGGTGTCGCATTGCTGGGCGTACCGCTGGTTCATCACCGCGTTCATGCGCGCCTGGCACCACTCACTCGACGCTACCAGCCTACTCGAACCGAGCAGAATCGGTGAGCTCGAGCCAAGACAGTCTCAATTCGAGCGATTAAACGTGCTTGCCTCATGAGCGCTCGACGGCGTCGACGGCGCTGATCCCTGTATGCTCGGCGACATCTCAGCCCGCGATATCTAACACAGAGTCCATTGGCAAATCCAATCAATCGGTCGTTGGCTACGGCTAAGCAGCAGATAGAGGGAGACATACGCGGCCTGAATCAATGTGACGGCTGCGAACACGACCGGATGCCTCGTCTTGAGCTCGATCTCAGCTTGTTGTAGGGATGCCTCCACTCTTTTCAGGCGCTCCAGCTCGCTCGTCCAGTGGGAAACGAGTTGTCGGGCGTCCTGGCGAACCGTCGAGCCATCTAGTAGCTTCGCATTGATCAGCACTAGCACCGTGGTCGCCTTGAGCTTTCGAATCGCTGTTCTTGGTTTGTTGTCGGTGGATTCGGCCCTCGCGATGGCGTCCTCAGCCTTGGCGAGTGAGTGAGTCGCGTGCTCGTGGTCGTGCTGGAGGTTGTCCTTGTTGAGCGCGAGCTGCATCAACGCAACTCGGTAGAGTTCGCGACTCGCTTTAAACTTGACGAGGACCGACATGTGGCGCGGGCGATGCAGGAAGCGCATGAACGAGGACTTATCATGACTAGGGCGTAGTATGAACGATGCACGTGCTGTCAGCCGGGTGTGCAGTTGAATCCGCTGACTCAACGATGAGATGGAGATCACGTACGCGTGTTTGCGGATGCGATAGCCGCGAAAAAGGCTCTGGATCTTGAGCACGTTGACGCGGAACCGGTAGTTGACTTGGTATGTGCCATCCACCCACACGACGAACGCGTTACTAATCTTGATTCCTCATCGTGGATCACTTTGTAAGAGACGAGATGCCCACCTTGGCGCTCGTTCCACTTCTCCTGCATCTTCAGCGTTTCCAGGACGCGGCGTCGCCTACAGAACCTGCTCAACGATCGTCGTTCGTCAGTGGAATCCGACACGCTCAGAGCTTTTTGGCGCTGCTCCCTCACACTAAAGTACCTGCGCCAGCACCACTGGATGACGCGTGCGTACCGTGCCATCTTCACACTGGCCGTGATGGAAAGCACGAAGGGTGAGGCTACTTCGCAACAACGGATTTCGAGGATCACTCTTATCCCACCGTTGATATCGTCGTCGTGGGGTCCATGACTTGCCACCAGGGCTCTTTTCCATCACGAGCTGTTCCTGGCGCCGTGCGACCTCGATGACCAGGTCAGCCAGCGCCTGCCGCTTCACCGACAGCGCGAGCACCTGACTGCGCATGCTGGCAACGAGCCGCCGGCACCGGTGCAGATCGTCTGCCAGCGCCGTCATTCTACCATTGAGTAGGTGAATAGAAGGCAGGAGCTGGCGGGAATTTGACTGGCGCCATCTGTGAAGATGCTGCCGAATGTTCGTTGAAACCACCAGCAGACGTTCAAGTTGAAGTGGTCTATCACTATCGTGAAATCATTTAGTTAGTATATGTGTCACTATTTTGAATCGAGGAGCTATTTTGGCGCGAGTCGTTTCGTGCCATCTCTGGTTCACACGCGCATTGCTTGGTTGGGGCATTTATAGCGGCTAGGTCCACCCCAGCCCTGACCCAAGCGACTTGTGTTGAGCATCAGTTCTTCGATCACCAATTCTGCCATGCCAATCAACCGTGACCTGCCGGCGGGTATGCCGTCGCGCCGTGAGGCTGCGGGCAGCGGGGCGATGGTGGCAGCGCGACCGCGGCAGCCCACGGGCCAGAACGTCGTGCGCTTCATCGCGCGCGAGGAGCAGCTGCACCAGGCGCAGCAGTACGCGCGCGCGAACGAGAGCACGTCTAACCGCACGCTCTGGGAGGAGAAGCAGAACCTGCGTACAGGAAGCGGCGCGCGGGCCCAGCAGCGCCAGCAGTGCGTTTGTTACAAGAAATGGCAAGGATGACCCGAGATTTTGAGATTCTGACGCGGTGGATGATAACAATTGCGCAGGGTGAGCGAGGAGCTTGAGCTGGTCAACAAAGAGCTGCTTGGGGTCCGCCACGACCGTCTCAAGAAGTACTACGACGCATGCTACAACGAGTGCGTCACTAGGATAGGATTCACAAAATGACTGGTGGGAGATTGACGTGGTGTGTGCTGTTGACGGGGAGTAGGTGGGAGGAAGAGCTGCGAGCGCGTGGGCTCGCCATCATTCGCGACCGAGACTAGGAGGCATTTATATCGCTTGAGCGATTGCATTGCCTCGATATTCGCAGTCAATGTCTATCCCATTGCTGACTTGATGACACATTTCACTCGTGAGACGCTTCACATTCGTTGCTTCCCACGTTGCTCATGGTTCTCGTATCAACAGCGCTTCTTCGTCGCTGAGAACGTCGTCTTCCTGTTCCTCACGGTCACCGATTGCATCTATTGGAGCATCCGCATCGTCTTCACGAGATCTCCATTTCCTCACCACTTTAATCGATGGGTGCACCACCGCCAAGTAGAATAGCAACGCGGCGTATCCCAGTGCGCCAATAGCGATCACGACCAATGCCACTCTGGGCAATTGATCGGGAAGGCTCTTCTTCAGGAAGCTGTACGCGACTCCATAGTTCAGCGCGCACAGCAGCGCCCCGGATGCGGTCAACACCCACACAACCATAGTGAACGCTTTGCCACCGTCGACACTCGTGCTGACCAAGAATGATAGCAGAGGCGCCAACACAAGCGGCAACTGCGCGCTCTGCACCACGTCCAGCAGCGTCAGCCACCTTTCACTCGTTTCGTGGGAGCCGTTGCCGAAGTTGTGGAGGTTATGACTGTTGCGAACGATTGTGGTCGCAAGGGCAACGGCTGGTAGCAGAGCGATGCTCCGCGTAAGCCCCGCGCGCGTCTTCCATGTTCGGCTTTTCACTCTTGAACCGAGGAGGAACTCCTCCGTGATCAACTGTGCGGCGTACGCGCCAGCCATTGCTGTTGCGATACCCGAAGCGAGCAGTCCGATGGCCCACAATCGCTCCGCAGCTCCTCCAAGCGCTCCGCCGACCGCTACGGCGGCATCTGCGAGTCCAACCTCTTGGCAGTAGCCCACCGAGATCGACGGAGTAGCAGGGAGCGCGGTGGATCCAGAGAAGACATCGTGGGAATCCACATAGCACAGGGTGCAAGCCGCGGCTTCTTGGTCAGCAACCGCTGTCGCGCCGTCTCCACCAAACACTTGGGAGCGTGAAAACACGCACGTATTCCCAATGCGAGCGTCGTAAATTCGGTTCCCCGACGCTCGAGCGGCAGCCACGGGCACGCACGCTGTGCGTATGCCGGTCCCATAGATCGCCGAGATCTGGTTGATGCTCAGCTGAGCGCACTGAGAGCTGAAGATGATGCCAGCGAACGCCGATAGCACCGCCGCGCTGACGAGAAATCCCACGAACAGCGCGAGCGCCACCTCCAGCGTTGCGTATCGGCTTAGCGCTCGCCTGGACGGTCCTGGGTGGCCTTTTGGAGTCGCTCGCTTGGCCACCAATGCTGAGTGCATGAAGAGGTTGTGCGGAACGACGATGGTGCTCAGCATGGAGAGTGTCGGCATGACGTCCTCCAAACGCAGCCGTGGGTGGGACAGTGCACGCGCCAAGCCGTTTGCACTCGGCGCGCTCAGTGAGAATACCGACACGAAGCACACCGCAATGGCGACTAGCAGTGCCATGAACAGCAGCGCCATCAACTTGCCGCCTTGAAACCCGACGTTGGCTGGTTGGGCAGCAGGATGGAGCGCGTCCGTTCCGGCGTTATCGCTCACGATCGCGAGCAGCGCGAGCACTGAGGCCCCGGCCAGGGCGCATCCGAGTTCAAGTGGCGCGTTCATGAGTGTATGAAGCGCCACAGCAACTCCAAGCACTTGACGCGCGCAGAAGGCGGCGATTGCGGACATTGCCGTCACCCAGAGAGCGAGCGCCACGCCGCGCGGATACGTTTGACGGCAGAAACGCGCGAGGCCGCGCGCCGACCGCGCCCCGAGCTGCGCCGCGAGCACCTGGAACCCGCAGCCGGCCAGCGCGCGCAACAGCGAGACGTACAGCAGCTCGTAGCGCGCGTAGGCGCCGCTCTGCAGGTCGAACTCGAGCGCGCGTGGGTCAAGATACGCGACGCTCACGAGCCATCCCGGGCCTGCGAACGCCCAGAACGAGCGCCACGAGAAGGCGGCGGCGGCTGGGGCCGCAAGAAGAGGAGGAGCGAGCAGCGCGTACTCGCCGGAAGCCTCCGGGTTGTCGCAAGCGTCGAGCGGCGGTGGGTCATCGGTATCGCGCGCCATTGTCGCTACTTGGATTTGATGGGCAAAAGTGAGAAAATGGTTACGGCAGTTGAAGGAGGTGGCGGGTTATACCGCGTAAACCTGGTTACGGTCACGGTTAAAGTTGTACAATTCAGGATACGGGACAAGACACCTGCCTTCGAGTGGATGGAGATGAAAATGGACGTCACTAGTGATGCCGTTCGTCGTGCTCGCGCTCTAATAGTTTGGTATATTATATTTGCTTCTTCCTCTTGCCTCGCGGGCCATTGAGGCCACCGTGATACAGCCTCCCGGTCTCTCGAGAGGGTCATACCTATCGCAAAATGCCGCCGCCACCTCCAAAACCAACAAACCACAATACATGGGGCCGCGTCCACTCGCGGCGCTGCTTCCGCCTGGGTGGACGTCTCGAGGTTTCTATACATCAACGCCTTGGACCAGCAGATCATGTCAATGACTTGAGCTTCTCGTACGTCGAGTTGACGATGCCCCACGACAGCAGCGACCGGAAAAAGTTCATGTGCACGCCGCGATACACGCGCCAGACGCTGTGCCCGCGCTCCACATATGTCGCGTGTAGCGCCTCCTTCGTCGTCATGAACCCCTTCCCGTACACGCTCTGCATCCGCGCACGCGCCACTGATCGCCCCAGAAACAACGCACTCAAAGTCAGCACCTCCAGCGACGGCCAGGAACAAAGCGAAGGGCACGTACCGTTGATGGGGAACGAGACCGTGCTGATGAGCGCGCCGAGCATGGCACCACACACAAAGTCGTGCAGCATCGTGACCGCGGGGCTCGTGCCAGTCGGGAACGTGTCGCGCAGCGGCCCTCGCAGTCCGAAGAACATGATGTTGCCCGGTCCGTTGCGCAGCAAGATGGCCGAGAGCCCGCGGTAGTGCTCGCGCAGCCCAAACTTGTTCATGTGTAGCATGGCATCGTACGCCCCCGTAATCTCGCGATTGTACTTAGGCGTCTGCAGCAGCGTCTGCGCTCGCTGTAAGAGCGGCACGTGCGTCCACTTAGTCATCTGCTCTTCATGCATCAACCCAACACAAGGGGAAAGCGTACCTCAAACGGAGTAAGGATGGCTTCGGTCGTGCCGGCGAGGCCCGCAGCAACGAGGTGGATGCCTTGCCGACGGCCGAACTGGTCGCTGAGCAGCTCATCGTACCAGTTGTACAACCCAAACATGATAGACTTGGACACCATGGCCTGTAGCAGCGGGGGCTTCACGCCGCGGTACAGCATCAGCCAGCCCTCGTGCCGCACGTTCTCGAACGCCTGCCAGGTGTTCAGCCCGAACAGCTGAAGCGCACAAGCGAGCGTATCGGTATTAGATCGGGATCATCTACCGCGCGCATTGTCACGAGGCGTACCTGCTGCCGGAACATGACCTTGTTGAGCGGGAACGTGATGATGATGTTGATCGCAGCAGCCGTGCCGCCGCAGAAGAACTCGCGCGAGTGTGGGTAGTACCGGAAGATCTCGTGCACGCAAGGGAAGGCGGCCACAGTCTCCTCCTCCTCCTCTCCGTCCTGCGGGCGCTCTGGCCGCCGCGCCGTCGCCACCGCCGTCTCCATGGGCTTCCTTGCGCCGCTCTTGCGCTGCGTGATCTCCTCCAGCGCCGCACCCATCCGGTCAGTCCGTCACCCAAGCAGGTAGAGAGGAACACAGACAGTGAGCAGCGGCTAGTGCCTGGGCAGCGAGGGGAGCAGGCAGGGGAGGCGCCGGCGGAGGAGATGGAGCGCCAACGGAGGAATGCGCGCCCGCTTTCTTCCGCTCGGTATATGGTGGGTAAGACAGCGCGGCCGCTCCCGTTGCTGTTGCGCAGCGTAACTCGTAACCTCGCCCAGACCATTGAGACAAGATGTGCTGCTATGGTTATACTATCCGGAAAAAAAGAAACGTGCATACGAACTTCAAGTGCTTTGAGAGAGTTCACGTTATAACCTCACGTTTGCGAGGGGTAAAAGTGGGGACGGTGTAACCCCCGTGTTAAAAGACTGGGTACGTTCGAAGCATACCCTTTCTGCTCCAAACGGTTCCTCTTCCAACTTCGAGTCTCAAAAAACGGTATATCTCTACGAAACGCTCCAAAACAAGTCATTCGTCCTGTGGTATTTTCGTCCAGCATTAAATGAAAAATCCAAAGGACAATGCTCGTTTTTCATTGGTCATAAATGAACCTTTTCACTGTGGGTACACCATATTGGCTGATTTCCCTCATCTTTTTTCGGGCGCAGTCACCTAGAGAACCCGAGAAAGGCTGACGCTGGCCGCATGCTAGTTGCCGCCATGGCGAACGACCTGCCGGACGCCAAGGGCGACAGTCGCCCCGCTAACGGCAAGTCTATGACTGCAGGTTCGCCCTCGGTCCCTTCTCCGTCGCTGTCGAGCCCCAGCGCGCGCGCGATGGCGCTTCCCCCGCCGTCGCTGTCCAGTCGGCGCCCGAAACCGGTCGAGACGACGGACGAGGCCCCGGTGCTCGCGGTGCCCGCGCTGGCCGCGGTGATCAACTCGGAGCGGCGGCGCACACAGTCGGCAGGCGAGCTGCGCGCCGTGCACTCGGTCAAGCTGCTGGACCTGCCGCCGTCGCCCAGTGCCCACACGCAGCGCTCGAACAGTCTGTTCGCCATGGGCAGCAGCTTCATCGCGGGGCTGACGGGCAGCAACCCGTCGTCGCCGACGAACCGCCGCGACCCGGAGTTCACGATCGAGGTCGTGTACAAGGACCCCGGTCCGCTATTTGTGGACCTCGTGTCGCGCCCGGACGGTAAGGGCGCGTACGTCAAGGCGTTCCGTCAGCCCCCAGGTGGAGGCGCGGGTGCTGCTGAGGCGGACGGCCGCATTGGGCCAGAGGACGAGCTCTATGCCATCAACGGGCTCGTCGTGACCGACTTTGCGTTCGGAGACATCATTCAGGCTGCCAAGCGCGCCACGTTCCCGCTTACGCTCAAGTTTCACTGCGGCCCGGACGATAAGCTCAGCAATTACAACAACGGGGCGAATGGCATGCGGCGGCGTCACTCATCAACACAGCAAGATCAAGTAGCGGGTGGCGCGATTGTCAACAGCGAAGATCCAGCAGGTTCGATGGTGAAGCGCTCCAGCTCGTTCGACCACAAAAGCAACCCACCATTGTCGCCAAGCCGTCAGCCAAGCGGGGCGGAAACGCCGTCGGGGACCGGGAAGACTGCATTTCGAGCGCCGTGGGGAGATGGTATCTCACTTGACAAAGTACGCCATACTGGCACGGATGGCATGAAGAGCCTGTTCCGTAAGATTGGTGCTGGCGGCAAGACGCGCCCCGAAGACGACCCAGCCACGGTTAGCAGTTGGCTCGAGCATCTGACGCTCAAACCGCAAAAGACCGCGAATGGCACGCGCGGTGGCCGGATATCGTACCGAAAGCCGGTAACGCCGACAGAACCGCAAGAGATACTGCACACGACGCCTATCGTTGCGGTCACGACTGGTGGGCGGTTCATCGGTGTATTGGACGATGATGATAGCGAGTTTGCGCTCACGTGGTACCGGAAGACGCCCCCGCCAGCAAGTGACGTGTTGCTGATCAAGGGTGTGCGGCGCGCGCCGTACTTCCCATCAGCCGACGATATCGGCGCTATTATTTCGCTGCAAGTGCGCTCGCTGCGCTTTCCTCAATTTGTGAAGATGGTCGAACTGCCTCAACCGCTCGTGCTCGACCCTGCGGTCGGAGAGATGGTCGACGTGATACTGGAAACTGGCGCGGGGGCGTTCTCGGCGACGCTTGCGAGCAACGAGTTCGACAGTTTCCAGATCAAAATCACGTCTGAGGGTGTGACGCTACTCAAGATCTCTGAGCACGAGGATGAAGCTGGCATCGTCGTGAACGCCATGTACACGGAGCACGTCCAAGTGCTGCTCGACCCTTCTGATCAGCTACGGTTCACGCTGAAAGTGCAAGAGTTCGGCGGGTTCCTGGGCAACAAGCAGGGCGACATGTGCGATCTCAAGCGGAGAAAAGACGCGCTCTCTTCACTGTCGTGTTTCTTCCTAGTCGCACAAAACCCGCAGCATCGCGACATATTAGCGCTACTGATCCGGAAGTTTCGCGCACGTACGATCAGCGACGAGCTCGATGAGCGTGCTCAGGCCGACGAACGGAACCTGTTTGTCGATCCAGCGTTTGACGCAACAGTAACCGTGTCCCGATCAGCCTCGTCATCTTCGGCCACTGGTGCTGGTTTGTCACCTGCGGGTCAGAGCCAATCTCCCGCGCATTCCATGCCAAGTCCGGTCTCCAATGGTAATAGTGCCAATTTCTCTGGTGCAGCGGGCGCATCTCCTGGTGGGGCGCCGGGAAAGGTTGGTGCACTCTCTTCGCCGTCAAAGTTTGGGGCATCTACTCCGCCTCCTCCCTCATCGTCTACCACCAGTACTCCGAGCGGCAGCAGCCTGGACAAGACGGGCTCTTTTCGGTCGGTTGGTGACGTATCGAGCCCGTCTGTTACCGAGCAGCTTAGTGACATGTTCAACCTCGACCTCGACGACTCACAGACACCTGGTGCGAAGAGCACCGGAGTGACGCCGGCTAGCACGCCTCAATATGCGAAGAACGGGAGTGATCTGAAAGCGCCAGACGCGTTTCTCCAAGGTCGTGTGGCATCGCAAGAAAAGGAGATTCAGATGCTGCGCGACAAACTGGCGTCGATGTCGGTGATGCTGAAGTCGGTCGACCAAGAGAAATCGCAGTTTGAAGCGTCTCTGGAGGTGAAGGACAAGCGCATCGAGCTGCAGCAGCTGAAGATTCGCCAGCTTGAAAAGGTCGCGAGCCAGTACACGGCACAGACACGAGACCTCCAGCAGTTGCGAGCAAAATTGAGTGAAGACGAGCTAAAGCACGTTGCTTGCCAGCATGAGCTCGAGCAGGCGCGGGCAACGGCAGCCGAACGAACGTTAGCAATGTACACACAGGAGACGCAGACAGAAGAGCATTTGTTCTCTTCCGCCGACGCCGGGCAGTTTGATGCGTTCTTCGGTGTTGCGACTGTCAGCGTCGATGATTTGCAGCGGCGGATCGCGTCACAGGATGAGGCGCTCGCTCGCGCAGACAATGAGCTGGTTGCTGCAATTGCCGAGCGGAATGCTCTTCGACAGAAGGCAAACGAGCTGTCGAAGGAGCTGAAGAAGCTGCTCGGCGCGAATCGGTCGCTCGCGGACATCGAGTCGCAGCTGATTGAGCGTGCTAACCTGGCTATGGAGCTGGCGATTGCCAGGGCGGAGCTCAAGCGTGCGATGGACGAAGCGAGCGAGTTCAAGGACGCGCTGGAGCTCCTCCGCAAGCAGCGCGGCATGGGCGACAAGGAGAAGGACGCGCAGCGCGTGCTGAGCCAGAACCTGGACCTTCAGCGCACGGTCCACGAACTGACGGACTCGCTGAACGAGTCGCGCGAGCAGCTCGTGGCGACCAAGACGATCAACTCGGCGCTCGTGCAGCGACTGCAGCAGCTGCAGCCGGACGCACGCGGCAGCCTGTTCGAGTCGCCGCCCGGGTCGCCGCAGTCGGTGCAGTCGGCGCAACTCGAGGCCACATTCTCGGACGAGGACGACTACGAGGATGACAAAGAGAAGCAGGAGCACCAGGAAGGCATCGCCGCCTTCCGGAGATCCATGGTCTGATTATGAGTAGTGCAACCACACCCAATCACCTCAGTGTAGCCATCAGCTTCAACAAGACCGGTTGAAGTCCTTGGATTGGTTGATAATATACCCCCTGAAGCGTTTCCATTGGCCAACTACAATATAAGCGCAGTTACCATCAGCACTCGCTAAATTTATGATAGAAACAATCCCTGGAGGAAAAATCCAGGAGAACAAAAACAAAACCGATGAATCATGGGTTACATTTTCGAGGAAATCGATCCGCCCAGGCGCCACTAGTGATCACGACGCCTTCCTCCCTCCTCCTGGCGCTCCCTGACGCTCCTGCTCGCCCTCCGATGAAGCTACTGGCTGTCTGCATCGCTCTAGCGCTGTTGGCTCTGCCGCGAGCCGCCGGCTCAACTGAAGCGGATACGGTGGACGCGTTCGAGCGGCGGCTGGCGGACGAGCACGCGCGCCATCGACGGAGGTTGACGCCACTCGGTCCGGCGCGCGAGTCGCGGGCAGCGAGGGCCAAGGCGTTGGTGGAGACCGCGCGCGTGCTGGAGGAGCACAACGAGCGCCACGCACGCGGCGAGAGCGCGTACTACATGGCGTGGAACGTCCTGAGCGACCTGAGCGATGACGAGTACCGCGCGTTCCTGCGCTCGCGGCCGGAGAACCAGGACGAGAGCGCCCCGCACTACCGCGGACACGGCGACCGCCCTATCGTCTTAGATGAGAACGACAAGGGTGAGGATGGCGGTCGACACCATGGGAAGAGAGCGCAGAGAAAGAAGCAGGTGTCGGTGGACTTTACGACGGCGGTGGACGAGCAGGTGACGGACGCGAGCTCGTCCTCCTCATCGTCTTCGACTTCCAACTACGACGACGGGCTGGGCGAGAGCGTGACGATCCCCACGAGCCTCAACTGGGCGGCGCTCGCGGACGGCAAGTACGTGACGCCCATCAAGAACCAGGGCACGTGCGGCAGCTGCTGGGCTTTCTCGGGCATCTCGGTGCTCGAGTCGCGCGTCGCCATCGCGCTCGACGTTCAGGCAGTACGTCTCTCTTCTTTTCCATCCACCCGCAGTTCACCAAACAGGAATCACTAACGCCTCTCTATCTGCTCTAAATGCCACAGGTGCCGCTGAGCGTGGAGCAGGTGCTGGGGTGCTCGTCAGCGCTCGACCACGTGCGCGCGCGCTACGACCGCGCCATGTTCTCGTCGTCCGAGGGCTGCGCCGGCGGCATGCCCTTCCTCACGTACGAGTACTTGATCCGTGTGGCGCCGCACGGTGTGGCCTGTGAGTCGTCCTACCCGTACGTCATGGCGACGTCGTCGTCGAGCGACAGCACCGAGGGCGACGGCGACTCGCAGTGCCGGTCGGTCCCGTCCACCGAGGTGGCGGTCGCCTGGACAGCCAACGTGTCGAACTACCGGGTGGTGCAGCCCAACAGCGAGCAGGCTCTGCTGCGCGCGCTGCTGTCCGGCCCCGTATCGGCCAACATGGACGCGTCCGGCGCAGGCTTCCGCCACTACGGCGGCGGCGTGTACGACGCGAGCGACTGCCTGAGCGACGGCAAGGAGGTCAACCACGCGGTGGTGATCGTGGGCTTCGGCAAGACGAGCGACGGAGAGACGTATTGGGTGCTGCGGAACACGTGGGGGACCATGTGGGGCGAGGACGGCTACATGCGCGTCCGCCGCGGTCTGGAGCCCCACGGCCCATGCAACCTCTATCTGTACTCGACGTACCCCGTCAACCTCACGTCCAGCGCCAACGCGTCGTCATTGGCTACATGCGCAGCTCCCGTCGAGACGTTCGAGTCGCTCAGGGCCTCGCAGCTGCTTGCGCTCGGCGGCCTTCACTGGCTGATGCTCCTCGGCATCTCGCTCGCGTGTCTGGGCGCTGGCGTCGCGCTGCTGTATGGGCTCGAGGTACGCGCGAACCGGCGCGAGGCGTCGAGCGGGTTCTCGTACAGCGACAGCTACAAGCGGTGGGTGCTGCCGTCGCGCGAGCAGATCGCGCAGGTCGTGGAGGCGCGGAGACGCAGCAGCGAGGCCCGGCGCCGACGCATCGCGGGCGAGCAGTGAAGTGAGCAAGCACCGGCATAGAGACATAGACAGATAGGCGGGTGGCGAGCTGCTAGGGAACACGAGAGCGTCAAAACAGCATTGCTATCCTCCTCTTGGTATAAAAGTATACATAGTCCATCACGAGGCACACCCCGCGACTCTTTCCCTCGCCCGCTCCTCTCAACATCAACGCGGGGGTATCCACAACCACGCACGCACCGCTAAATAGTCACGTCAGGATGCTGCAGAGGCTGTTGCGGCGCTGGCGGAGGACGGCTTCCGAGCGAAAGGCCCGTCAGATCGTTCGATATGTCGCCCCCGGTCGACGGGATGTAGTCCTCGCGGATAATCGCGCCCACGCCCCCGGTCGGCGCAGACAGCGAGCTGTTCGAGCCGCTGCCGTTGATGTGAGAAGCGGCTCCGAGCGTCGACGGGGACGCACTTCCGGTCGCCTCGACGTGGATCTGGGCGAGCCGCGGGATCACCTGGTTCCACTCGGCCTCCACCTTCTTGCTGTACTCGATCTGCAGCTGGATATAGTCGAGGATGATCTGCTTGAAGTCGGCAAGCTTCTCGCGCTTGAACCGTTCGACCTCGCGCATGACGCGCTCCGTCACAATGTCGTACTCGAGCTTGGCGTTGTCCACGCGCTGCTGGGCCTTCATCACGTCACTCTCAGCCATTTGGATGCGCTCCTCCGCCGCCATCGAGGTCGACGCTGACGGGCCCTTGTTCTTGAACAGTTTGTTCATTGCCGCCGTCTTGGCGTCGAGGTCGGCGATCGCCGTCGCGTATGAGTATCGCACGTCGTTACGCTTCTGTAGCGCCGCCTTGACCGCGCCCACCAGACGAATGTAGTCGTAGATGGGCTGCTCAAAGTTGAGCGCCTCGCGTTCGGCATGCTCCGCCGCAAGGATCGCGAGCTGGTCCGAGCAGTGGCCAATGTAGCTCAGTCCTTCCTGCAGTGAAGGGTTGTCTTCCGACTTACCCAGCAGTGTGAAAGCCACCCCAAACTCGAAGAGCCCGTCGGCGATCTCCCGTGCGCGCTTGGTGAGTCCGTGCGCGTGCTTGTGCAGTCCCGTCATGATGGGCTCAAGCGCGTCGATATACGCCATCATGTCCTCAACCTCAACGTCCGCAGGCGTCTTCTCGAGATTCACAGGCGCCGCCACCAGCGTTGACGAGATGGAGCTGACCGTGTCGTCGATCCACTGGAAGAGCGCGCCCTTCGCGCCCTTGCCGTGCGCGGCGTTCCGGGGGTCGTTCTTGAACGAGTTGAGCGCGTCCTCACTCGCCTCCAGGAACGTCGTCAGGTGGGCGCTGTGCTGCAGCTCCGGGTGCAGGCAGCAGCGCTGGAGGAAGAGCTGAAGTGCGCGGCGCCGCGACTCGATGAACTCCGGCGAGAAGCGGCCGACCAGCAGCTTCTCGGGTAGCGGGGGCACCACCACGCCCGGGTAGAGCGCGTAGAGCGCGCCATGCAGCCAGACAAAGTCACTGTAGCGGCGGATGACCGAGAAGGAGCCCGTGGAGAACTGCGGACGCGTCGTGACCGTCGAGATCTTGTACGAGATGTACGCGTTCATACCCTCGCCCTGCTTGACCGGCTCGCTGACCGTCACCTGGATGAGTGACGACGACGGTGAGCCCGCGTCCTGATCATGTGTGCCGCTCATGCTCAACATGTCCCCGCGGAACGACGAGCCCGAGCTGTCGCCGCCCGCCGACGGCCCGAACGCCGTCGACTCCTCCAGGATGCGGTTCGTGTAGTCCACGTTCACCCACTTGCCGTTCCGCCCCTCCATCGTGTCCACTTGGTCTACAGCAAGCTTCTCAACGGCAGACCACGTCGTGTACGCGCTGCGGCTGCGTCTGGTGCGCGGAAGGCGCGGCGGGAGGAAGCGAGGAAGTGAGGAAGCAAGGAAGCGCCCGTCTTTCTCGCGCTTCTTTCCCTTACCTTCAGTTGTGAGCGTGTTCCTTCAAGGCGCAGTCTTCTTTTCTCACAACGCCTTCCTCGTCGATTGAAGTAGGATTTTGCCTAAATTGGTGTGTTTATAGGCATGTATGATGTTCTATTCGAGGATATGTCCTAATATTAGGGATACAAATTGTACCGTACAATCTTATCAGCTCGTGGGTTGTAAACCTGAACGAGAGATTGAACAGTCCAGGATAACTCTATTTAGCCAATCACATGACAGTGTGGGTTGCCCCACCACCGCAGCTCAAGACAACTGTATTACCATCAGTCCTGCTTAGAGTATATTTCAAGCAAAAGGGTCGCATCCGACCCACATCCCTTTCTTATCGGTCTGCACAAAGGGGAAGAACCTAGGTTTCCGCCCCAAGAAAGTGCGCGAAAGGACGCGGTGCTCCTTTGTGGCGCTCGTCTCCGATCGCTCGTCTCGGTGCCAAGCCACATCAGCGCGCGAGGCCCAGCGCAGTACCGGAGGCGATGGAGGCGTTCGGGTACGCGTCGGGCGCTGCGCACGGGCGCGGGAGCCAGAGCACCGTGCCTCTGCGGTCCTCCATCTCGTCTTCCGAGGGCCCCTCGCTGTTTCAGTCGTCCGAGTCGCCAGCCTCACTGGTGGCCGTGCCGCCGGGCGACAATAACAGTGGGTCGGGCGCCAACGCACGCTACTACAACCCGGTGGTCATGTCCTTCATCCGCGACGACTGGATCCAGCAGCAGATGCACCGGCGGCAGGCGGACTACACGGTCTACCAGAAGACGCGCGTGGTCACAGGCACGTGGAACGTGAACGCCAAGAAGCCGCCCTCGCCTGTGGAGGCGGCGCGGATCGTACAGTGGCTGGATGCGCGCACGTCGCCCGCCAACGCCGCATCGAAGAAGCCGGCGCCACTGCCGGACATCGTCGCCCTCGGATTCCAGGAGATCGTGGACCTCAACGCCGTCAACGTGGTCGTGAACAGCACCATGACCGTGCAGCGTAGCGCAGCGTGGGAGGACGTGGTGGTTGCGGCGCTTAATGGACATCTTGCAGCGGCATACGCATCCGCCACGCAGGAACCGCGGCACCAGTACAAACTGGTGCTTGAGAAGCACCTCGTCGGCATCCTGCTGCTGGTCATCGTGCGCACAGACCACCTCGAGCACGTGCGGGAAGTGTTTGGTGCAACGGCAGGGGTTGGCATCATGGGTATGATGGGCAACAAGGGCGGCGCCGCCGTGCGCCTCAGTTTCTACGACAGCACGCTGTGCTTTGTGTGCTCGCACCTCGCCGCGCATCGTGAGAATGTTGCGGGGCGGAACGCCGACTACCAGAACATTCTCGGCAAGATCCAGTTTGTCGGCGACAACGACGAGGAGTGCCCCAACGATATGCGGTATGCACTTGTGTCGATCGAGTATGGCGATGTGATGATCGACGTTAACCTGTTGTTTGTCCGTTGTTTGGCGTGGAAATGAGCTAGGTACCTCACCGGCGAGGCGCCCATCTTGAACCACGACTTCGTGTTTTGGATCGGAGACCTAAACTACCGGATTAACGACGAGCTATCGACCGAAGAAGTCTTTCAGTGCGCCGAGCGTGGGAACCTGGCGGAACTGCGACAGCACGACCAGCTTAATATTGAGCGCAAACGTGGGGGTGTGCTTCACGGCTTCGAGGAGGGAGTGCTTAACTTCCGGCCCACGTACAAGTTCCAAGCAGGGACGTCCGTGTACGAGAAACGACCAGAGAAGAAGCTGCGCGCGCCTGCATGGTGTGACCGGATCCTGTGGAAGGCTCGCGACCCAGAAGACGTGGTTCTGCACACGTACAACTGCGTCATGGGCCTGGACTTATCGGACCACAAGCCCGTGCACGCGGGCTTCGAGATCCAAGTGCGTCACCAAGTTGACACGAAGAAGAATCAGGTGATGCGAGAAATTATGATGCAGCTCGACAAGTGGGAGAACGAGAACATACCCAAAGTGCAACTGCTCCAGAGCGACGGCATCGCTTCGAGTAGTGGCGTTCTGGGGTTTTCCCACCTCAAGTTTGGGATCGATCAGAGCAAGACAATCATCGTCGAGAACACGGGCATTGTGGTGGCTCACTTCCGCTTCATTCCGAAGCTGGACGAGGTGATTATCTGCAAGCCATGGCTGCGCGTGTCACCAATGTTCGGCATGATCCCACCCAAAGAGCGAGTCGAGATCCGCATCACAGCCCACGTAGACGACGTTGTGGCACACGGCCTCACAAGTGGTGGCGAGACGCTGGATGATACGATGATTCTCCGCATCGAGAACGGCCGAGACTACTTCATAGTCGTGTCGGGCCAATACGACAATTCGTGCTTCGGTAACTCACTCGAGCAGCTCGTGTCGTGCACCGATCCGGTTAGGCACGTGAAGTTCCCACCGTCTGGCTCAACCCCTGCGGCGTCGATGTTCAGTGTATGGGCCTGCGGCAACCCGTCAGCGTTCTCGGTTCCTGAGCAGCAACAAGCAGTTGATTCAGCGACTGGCGCGCCTGCGACGACGAATGGTAACAGCACGACACAGAAGGTGCCCAAGGAGCTGTGGCGAATGGTGAACGACATCTACCAGAACTTCATGCAGGAGAAGAACCTGTTCGTCGAGGCCGGGAACAAAGTCGAGCTTGCCCAATTGCGGGAAGCTCTGGACACGGGCCAGCAGTTCCCGACACATAGCGGCTACTCGACCGCTGAACTTTTGCTGAGTTGGCTCCAGTCGCTTCGTCAAAGTGTTGTGCCTGACGAGATCCTGACGGCCGCGATCGCAAACGGCAACGGTGATCTGACGGCTTCGTGCCGCGCATTACTCGAGATGCTGCCGCCTGTGCGATACAACGTGGTGATCTACCTTGTCTCGTTCCTTCGGGAGGTGCTCAAGCACGCAGAGGCCAACAAGCTGTCAGCCGAGAAGCTGGCCTTCGTGTTTAGCCGGAGCCTTGTCTCGCCTTGTCGGTTGGGCAGAATGGACTCTACGCTCTCGGTCATCCAGACTACGCCAGTCACCGGGACCACAGGAAATGTGGGCGCTAAACAATACCATCAGCATGCGTCGCAGTCATCGCAGGCCCCAGGCTCTTCATCGTCGACTGCATCGACAGCTTCGGTCACATCGGCCCCGGCCTCCTCATCGTCATCACTTCTGCTGCCGGAGGAACGTGTGCGCCGGAACGCTCGCGATATGGAAGTGGCGCAGTGGAACGCCACCCAGCGCGCCGAGCGCATGGAGACGATTCTGCTGCACTTGCTCGCGACGCCGGCGCTGTAAATTCGGACCAGCCACACGTAAGTACATTGGTCATGTATGCATACATCAACCCTGCTGCACTTTGGCTCCTACGGCTTGGTTGGGGTTTGTCAGTTGTGATCAATCGCTCATACACCAAGTATCGCTTCACGGGCGAAGAAGAGGAGAGAGGAAGGAAAATAGCATTTGGTCGCCACGCTACACAGCATCGGGCAGAGAAGGGGGCTACCCTCTACGATCGAGAAGCAGCTCGTCCGCTTGGCTAGACCGGAGGAGACGATCACGCCTAGACGACGCTGATGGTGAAGAGCGTGATGGCGCCGCCGTCGAAGAGCGGCAGCACCTGGTTGCGCAGGAAGATGACGCCCCACGTGAAGGTGGTGAACCACAGGTGCGTGAACTGGTTGATCTGGTATTTGCGGATCACGATGGGGTGCGGCACCGGCAGCAGTCCGACCATGGTGGTGGTGCGCAGGAAGTAGAGCATGGCGTCCTCGTCCAGGCTGCCGCCGGCCTTTTCGCACGCGTCCTCGAGCTGCGGGATGAGGTACTGCAGCAGGCGCAGACTCGTGGTCAGCGGCAGCTTCTTCTTCCAGGACGCGAGCCACTCGGCCGTCGGCACGAAGTCGTCCTCGTCTGCTGCCTCATTGTTGTCGCCAGCGTCGCCAGCGGGCCGCTCGGCCTTGCGGATGGGCGGCAACTGCAGCTCGTTGAGCTGGTAGAAGACGTTTTTGTTCTGAATCATGGCGTACACGACCTGCTGGTTGCCCTCGTACTGGTACTGGATGATGTTGTCGAACGTCTCGAGCAGGAAGAAGACGAGATGATGGTTGGCCTCGCTGTCGAACAGGTACCGCGGCTGCGCGAACAGCTTGAAGAGCCGCAGCAGCCGTACGCTCGAGACCATGTGCAGTTTCTTGCAGTACGGCGAAATGTTGCAAATGATCGTCAGGAAGCAGTTGTAGACCGAGTTGAGCTTCTCGTCGCCGCTCACGATGATCTTGTGCAGACACACGATTAGCAGGTCCGCGTGGTTGCCCGAGAACGGCGGCAGGTCCAGCGGCAGCCGGTTGTCGAACGGCTTGTTCAGGTTCACGCCAAAGTCGCGCTCGCCGCTCAGCAGCAGCAGAATGAAGGTGCAAATGTGGATCATCCCCACCTTGGACGGCTCCTGCCGGCCCTCGTACATAAGGAAGAGCAGCGGGACCACAAACTGGTTCACGTCCGCCTTCTTGAGCGCGAACTCCAGGAAGCCTTTGTTCTCGTCCAGCAGCTTCCACAGCAGCACTAGCAGCTCCTGGTGGCACTTGATCTGTTTGATCGAGTTGGGCAGCAGCGTGCTCAGCGACTGGTGGTAGTTGTTTAGCAGCCGCGAGAGGCCCATGAAGATGAGCTGGAAGTCCTCTGGCCGCTGGATCGACGCCAACAGGTTGCGGTACACGTTCTCCGATACGTGCGTCGTCATGTTCTTCTTCTGCTCTCCGCTCGCGGTGGGAGTCGCGGCAGCGGCGGTGTTGGAAGACGCGCTCGAGCGGCGGCGCATGGACGCGTCTCGCCTGGGCGTCGTGCCCGGCTGCACCTTGGTGGTCGTCACCTGTTCCGTCGTGGTCGTTTGGCCAAAGTCGAGCAGCACGAGCAGCACCTGGAGCGCAATGTCGACGAGCGCCTCGCGGTCGTCCGACACGATCGAGCCGGCGTACGGCACGCCCCAGCCCACGGGGTCGTACGAGACGACGATGTTGATGAGCGAGTAGAAGAGCGTGGGCGCAAACGGGCAGTCGCCAGCCGTCGCGATCGCCAGGAAGCGGTCCCGCCACTGGCTGCACGTGTCCGCCGTCTGGTACAAGATGCCCGAGAAGCAGGTCAGCAGCAGCGCCAGCACCTCCTTGCGGTTCTTGTCATACGTCGACGAGTTGACGACGCTCGCGTCCGGGTAGCTCACGCCGGCGTGCCACAGCAACGACGGGAACACGAGCGAGCCCGAGATGGCGGGTTGCCCGCTGCGCGTTACGCTGCGCCGCTCCTCGCCAAAGCCCTTGTACGCGTGGATCGAGACCGTGAACTCGGGCAGGAAGAGCAGCCCCATAATGGCGTGGATCATCTGCACCGCCAGCGGCTCGCGCGAGGGCGCACCCGCGCCGCTGTCGGTGTCGTCCTCCTCGTCCAGATTGTTGCCGCCCTCGTCCTCCTCGGGCGCCTCCACCTTCCAGAACAGCTCTTCCACGAACTCGTCACCTGTGAACAGGACAGGCAACAAGGTTAGATCGACCGCCTGTTATGGTTCATACAGCCGACGCGGACGTACTCGAGTCCTCGAGGATGAAGGGCACGAGTCGCGTGAGCACGCGCACGCAGTTAATGGCCTGTGGGTAATACTTGGGCACGGGCGTGTCGACGATCTGGATGAGCTGCGCGACGGCCTGGCGCAGCATGGTGGCCAGGTTGAGCGGCTGCTGGCGGCGCAGCATGCGCACGTCGTCCGGCTGGATGAGCGTGAAGATCTCCTCGGCCACCGTCGGGATGCGCCATAGTTTGTCCCAAAACTCGAGCTGCTTGGCTGACACGACCTCGTTGTTGAGCTTGTACACGCTCTCGCGGAACTTGCTCTTGCTGTCGCTGTTGCCCATGGCTGCTCGCGGGTTTCTAGGAGCTCAGAGGAGGGTTGGAGGGAAGGGGGAGGGCGTATGTCTACTACGGCGCGTGACGGGGGTGGCGGGAGCGAGCGAGAAGAGCGGCGGCGGTGCCTTCAGCCGCGCGTCCGGGTCGGCTTGTTCGTCTTCTTCGCGATGCTTTGGGATGTTGCCCCGCGGCTGAACACTTGTCGAAGCAGGGGGGAACGAACGAGTACTGTGGAAATTCTCTGAATTGATGGCAGAACCGACCATATTTTACGTCGTGAAGCGGGTACTCTAGGGCTACCGTGATGGGGTACCTCTCTCGTTACTACAGTGAGCGTAGCATCTATAGGTCCGCATGACACGTCCTTCTCCTTCTTTTCAAATAACACGGCGCGTGTCATCTCTGGCGCAGCGCATCATTTCTCACAGGTAATTAGACTATACAAATTATTTTAAAGAACCGTTTCTGTAAAACGCGTTACTCCCGGGTTATCATTTATAGCAGGTTCTTAGATGGCTAAAGTAAAAGGGCGTCCCCTCTCTTTCTCTGATGCGGCCATTCCCCGATCGCGCGCGCGCCTCCTCTTCCTCAGCCCTCCTTCCTCCTTTTCCTCCTCTTCTCCTACACCCCCACCGCCGCCATGGTGCTGATCCACGAGTTCCGCGTGCCGCTACACATGACGGTGGACGAGTTCCAGATCGCGCAGCTCTACATGGTGGTGGACGCGAGCGAGAAGCTCACGGGAGACGGCGAGGGCGTCGAGATCCTCGTCAACGAGCCCTACGACAACACGGACGGCCACGTACGTCTAGTCCCCGGGCGTCTCCATCATCCGTGCTGGCCGCGTGCGGTACTGACGACTGACTATGTGCGCTGCAGATGGGCGTGTCGAGCATCTCGGGCTGGCAGGTGCCGCGTAACAAGGGCCAGTACACGCGCAAACACTACTACTGCAAGTCCAAGATCCCCGGCTTCGTCTCCGCCTTGTACGACACGCTTGCTGCCTCCTACTGCCCCATAGCGACTGGTCTAACGCATCCTGCTGGGTCTGGGTCTTTGCAGTTGCCCCGAGGACAGCATGGTGCTGATCGAGGAGGCGTGGAATGCGTACCCGCACTGTGTAACGGTCATCACGAACGGCTACCTTGCCAAGCACAAGTTCTACATCTGCATCGAGTCGATGCACCTGGCGGACCGCGGCGACACGGAGAACGCCGTCGGCATGTCCAACAACGAGCTGAACCAGCGCAAGGTCGAGGTGTACGTGCCATGATGCCGTGTTGCTGCTGCCTTGTGGATCATTCACCTCACACTCCGACGCCTACTGCAGGCTGGACATCGCCGAGCGGCTGCCCAAGCAGACGCTGCAGGACGACAGCGACCCCGCCACGGTACGTCGCTTTGAGGCTCGATGAGAGAGGAATGAGAGGACTGGCGGGTTGAAAAATGACGCGTACGGGTTCTGTGCGACTTTGACAGTACAAGTCGGTCAAGACGGGTCGCGGGCCGCTGCAGAAGGGCTGGTCCAAGAAGGTGGACCCAATCATGACGTGCTACAAGGCCGTGCGCGTCAACTTTGACTACTGGGGCGTGCAGGGCAAGGTGCGTCTCCCTTGTGCCGGCTGCTTAGGTTCTTGCGCTCCGTGTGTCTTACAATGTGTGCATGGGATCGATACGACCAGGCGGAGAAGATCATCCGCGACCAGCAGCGCCAGCTCTTCCACAGCACGCTCCGCCAGGCCCAGTGCCTGACGGACCAGTGGTTCGGCCTCACGATGGACGACATCCGCCGCCTCGAGGCGGACGTCGTGGCCAAGCTGCAGGCCAAGCGGCTCGCCAGCACGGGCAACCAATAGAGACAGCCAGCCTCCCGCGCCAACGATCGAGAACTAGAGGGGATCAGGATCGATGGAGTGTCCATCACGACGCGCTTTCGTCGCATCCGGTCGAACGTTTGCTGTCGCTTCAGTTGTCGTCTAGTGATGGTGTAGAGAATTCTACTAGGCGAGGAGCGTTTGCAAGGATCTCCTTAGGCAGCGTCAGGTGATCTCCATCGTCAAGCTAAGCAGAACATAGCTCTACTGTAGACGTGTACAATCAACTCCAGTTCTATGCCTTCGATTGTGGATCTAGAGGTGTCATTATCTGTTCGTGAAGCTAGTGTATGGTCAATGAATGCGGCCATTTCCGAGGACGGGCGATGTTCCCTCTTCATCTTTCTTTAGCGACTTACGTGGTCGGCTCCGAGTCGGGGAAGCTGAGCCGCCAGAAGTCGTCAGGCGTCTCGTGCGGCTGGTAGCGAGCGCGGTGGCGCGAGCACGCGCGCTTGTGCTCGGCGGCCTGCTCAGCCGAGACCATGTCGCCCAGCGCAGCGTAATACTTGGCACACTCGGCGCAGTCGTGGGCGGGCAGCGCCGCGCGTGCCTCTCGGTTGCGCACGACCTCGATGTACGCGAACTTGCGGTCCTCCTTGTCTGTTGAGTGCGCGGCAGCCACTGCGGGTCCAGTTGAGGGGGCGGGGGTGGGGGCAGCGGCAGCGCGTCGCTTCTTCACGTCAGCCCACTTTTTTGGAGCTGGGCGTGGTCTCTTCGTGGTTATCGCTGTCTTCGGGATGCTGGCGACAGGAGGGAGACCGACAACAGTGGTTGCGTCCGCGTTGGCCGCAGACGCACTTATCGAGGCACGAGAGCCGCCGCTGAGGTCGGACTTGCGTCTCCGCGTCCAAAAAGCGTCTCCACCAGCCGTCTTGCTCGTATTTACCGCCATCTCCCTCGACTTAGTGGTAGAATTAGTCGGCTGAGCTGGTTTTGACTCTTTCAGCGCGTTCGGAACACGTCGCGTAATTTCTAGTGCGGGCACCCCGCGGTCTGCAACGTCATTGAGAGCCGGCAATGACGGCGGCGATGTTGCCTCGATTGCGGCCAATGGCGGCGACAGGCATGTCGCCGTCTCTTCATGCCGCGTGTCCAAGTCCTCGGCCCCAGTCTGATCAATTTCAGCACCCTTCTCCACATCTTTCTTGCTCGCAGAAACTTCCTTCTCACTCCCCACTAGGCCGTTCACCGGGTCGTCATTGGTTCCCACGTCGTTCGGCGCATCAACGACTAAGCCCACGACTGTGTTCTGCGTCTCGCCAAGCTGGTCCGCCGTCAGAGCTGTCGCCCGCGTGTTATCGCCTCCCTCCCCTTGCTGCTGCCGCTGCAGCGCGCGCTGGTACCGATCCAGCAGGGCCTGCTGCTCCGCCAGCGTGTGCTGCAGCAGCTTGAAGCGGTGCGCGAGCTTGGCGGCGTCTCGCTCCTGCCGCTTGATCGTCGCCAGCAGCGCGCGCTTCTCCTCGGCCCAGGGTTCCATTCCGGCGGCGTCTTCTCACTTTACATCGACTCGCTTTTCGCGCCAAAATCAGATGCGCATCAATTTTGGCGGGTATTCCGTACCGGGTAGATCCAAATAGAGAACAGTGGTCAATGCTCTACAACTGTGTGACAACAGTTCTATACGTAATCAATCATGAAGTTCACGATCATGTGTCGTCTCCTGGTCTGGTCGCGCGAACGAAGCGTCGATAGGCTCGGAGTGCATTCCATTCGATCGATGGCGTTTGATAGATGAGTGACCGCGTGCAGAATGTACGTGCGTGCCGTAGATGCTTCAATCCGCATCACGACAGCGGCGTCGTTCGATACGCCTGCTGTGGCGTATCGTGACTCAATGTTGACGGCTAAGGCCGACGCGTCCGTCCATGCTGCATGCCAGGCGCGAGGAGAGCGAAAATGAAGAGCGTGTCCATACAACGAGACGGAGCGAAAGAAAAGCCGCGCGATCCCGCTACGCTGTAAGGCGCATTATGCAAGTGGAAGGGTCAACATGATCGGATCACGCTCGAGGATAGCCGCGCAGTGTGCTTTCGACGCACCCCACGGTTAACGAGCATGCTCCTCTTCAACCAAATCACACACTTGGGTGGCGCATCTGCGGGACGACTGGATGGAACGGGAAATGCCACTCTTGTCACCCTCTCCATATTTTAATCCAATCAAACCTCCCGCTATCAACTTTGAGAGTCGGCTCCTCCCACGTGTGATTGCTAGTCCGGCCACGGGATGCTCCCTAACTGTGTACAACTCGCACACTGTACTGTACCTATCCCTTTCTTTCCCGTCCCCGTCGTCCCATCGCATCGAATGTTCAGCACGCACTACTGGTGCCACCACGCTAAGTTGCCGTCCGTCTCTCGCTCTACCCCCGCTTGCACAGTCCGCCCCACCACCAGCCCTCCCACCGTCAACTTAGCGCACGTCCCCATACTGAAGGCGCCTAGTGCGCGCACTTTCCCTAGTGACGGCGCCCTACGGGGGCGTTCCCATACTTAAGCGCGTCTTCCCCCGCTTCCTTCCGCGTCTATGCCGAGCGATCGCGACCGCGACCGCGACCGCCGCGCGCGCAGCCGCTCGGCGCACCACCCGCCGTCGTCGGGGTCCAACCCGCTGGCCGTCTTCACCCCTCGGCGGCGGCAGGCCAGCGGCGCGCACAGCGGCGGCGAGCGCGCGGCCGGCGGTGCGTACGCGGCCTACGGCGCGGCCGACCGCCTCATCTCGCCGCCGAGTGAGCCACTGGAGCCGCGCACGCGCAAGTTTCTCGTGCGGCTGGCGAACGACACGAGCAACCATCTGATCCGCGACTCGCTCGAGCAGGACGAGCCCGGGTCCGTGCTCTGGAAGCCCTTCGCGGTCGTGCGGGGCGTCGACGTGTTCCGCGGCGTCGAGCGCGAGCACGCCGAGGCCACGGATGCTGCCTGCCTGCGCGGCGCCACCGACGTGAGCGCCAGCATCGAGGAGTTCGCGCTGCTCTTCAAGCTCGACTCGTCCGGCCCGGCGACCAGCAGGAGCAGCAACGGCAGCCATGGCAGCGGCGCCTCGAGCCCCTCGAACGGCCACGGACTGCTCTTCGACGCCGACCTGCAGGACATGGTGACGCTGTACCCGATCGTGCTGCCGTCGGGCGATCACCCGCGGCGCTTCGTCGGCATCAAGTGGTGCCTCGTGGGCGCGCCCTCCCGCCTCTTCCGGCGGCGCGACTTCTGCTTCCTCGAGTGCCAGAAGGAGTTCACGGACAGCCGAGGGCGCCGCGGGTGGGTGCGCAGCATGCACTCGGTCAAGCTGCCCACCGTGCCGTCGCTCGAGAAGACGCACGGCATCGTGCGCGCCAGCCTGTACCGCAGCGGGCTCACGGTCGTCGAGACCAACCGCCCGGGTGTGCTGCACGTCACATACACGGTCGAGATGGACCTCAAGGGCCGGCTGCCCGAGCGCCTGCTGCCCAACCTGATCGCGCAGCGTATCTCGCGGCTCGCCGACATCGACCGCTTCCTGCAGACGCAGCGCCTCAGCTCGTCCCCCTTGCTGGGCGACCTGGACCTCGCCGACGGCTTCCTCGCCGACGACAAGGACTCGGACGTGGTCCTGACAGGGCCCAACCGCCACCGCCGCGCCGCGTGCCAACTCTGCTACCGTGCGTTCAGCGGCGGCGGGCTGCTGGGCGGCGGCAAGCGCTCCAAGCGCTTCGTGTGCCGCAAGTGCGGCGAGAGCGTGTGCAAGAACTGCAGCGACGACTGGCTGCTGGATGTGCCCGTCATCGGACAGACCATGGTGCGCATCTGCACCGTGTGCTCGGCCGAGGCCAAGCACTCGCACACGGTCAGCGCAGCCGCCGCCGTCAGTGCCAACACTCGGCAAGAAGAACAAGGCAGAGAAGAGAGACTGCAGCAGGAGGAAAGGCACACGCTCGACCGCCGCACGTACCGTGACCAGCAGCAGCAACAAGAGCGTGCGTCGCATCGCGTCGCACCTCCAGGTCATGAACGAGTGAGCAGGCGAGTTGCTGGTGGCGAGGGCCGACGAGACCCCGCGATGCGTCGGCGGTCCGTGTCAATGGACAACACGTCGTTCGACGCCATGGTGGACGAGCGCAACCTGTACGGCAACGAGCGCAACACGCACCACGCGCACGCGAACCAGCAAATAGCGCCGCCCGAGCTGCGCTTCGACCGCGCGCAGATCGACCGCGTGCACTGGCGCGGACCGGCGCAGCGGCAGACACTCGTGGACGACGACGACGATGACGATGACAGCGGGATGGATGACGACAGCCGTGACCAGTTCGACGAGGAGCCGGCCGGCGGATCGATCGACCGGCCGAGCTTCATGTCGTCGGAGCGCGACCCAAGCAGCATCTCCGCCGAGCCTGAGTTCTTCGGCGCGATTCCGTCTCCATCGGCGCTTCCGATGGATGCAGACGAAGCGAGCGAAGTGTCGGACGACCAGGAGGAGCTGACGATCGATGGCGCCGGCGAGATCCGCGCGACGGCGGACCTGACGCGCTGTTGGACGGACGAGACCGCGCAGCGGCCGGTTCCCAAGGCACGGCCCATGTCTGGCGGTGGCATCGTCAACGGCGTGAGAAACAACGCTGTCCAGCGCAACAACACGATCGCGCGGCGCGAAGAGCGGTCGACGTGGCATAACAATAATCCGCTGGCCAACATGCCCGCAGTGCCTTCAGCTGTGAATCGACCGCAGACGATGCTATCGCCTGCCGCTGTCCGCGCGAGTGCCATGGCGAACGCGCGACGAGTACAGCGGCCACAGAGTGCGCGCGCCGTGATGACGCCTGTCCGACGCGACACCGCGGAGCAGGAGCGCATGGACCTGATGTCGCACTACCAGCGCCAGTCTGCCGTTATGCAGTCGGCGGCGCCCACGAACACTACGATGAGCGGTATGCCTGTCGGTGGTGCTCGCCACCCGTATCAACAGCAGCAGCAGCAGCAGCGCCGGTCGGTTGCCGACCCGTACGGCGCCTTGAATCGTGCGAACGACCGGCAAGATGAAGACGAAGGGGAGGATGAAGTGACGGTCCCACCGCCACCACAGCACCAAGAGCGGATGTCGCAGCTCCAACGCATCCGCGAGCACCAGCAGCGGCAGCAGGAGCTGCTTCGCCAGCGACAACTCGCGTACCAGCGCAGTCAACAGCAGCAGCAACAACAACAACAGCGACAGCAACAGCAACAGCTCCAGTATCAGGCGCCGATCGACCAGCAGCAGCAGGATGCGAGCGAGCGCGAGCCGCACGCGGCTCCGTCGTCCATGGCAGCAGCCTTGGCGGCATCGACTAGCAGTGCGGCGACAAGCAGCAGCCTCAGCAGCATGGGCAGCTCGAGCTCGGGCCAGTCCTCGGGCGTGGGCAACTTCACGCTGCCGTCGTCCTCGATCATCGCCAACGATGCTGCTGCCGGCAGCGGGTACGAAGACTCGCGGTTCGCTTCGTCGTCGTCAACCAACTCGTCCGACCAGACGGCGGGTGAGGTCAGCGAGTACATCGAGACGGCGAGCGGCCAATGGGTGACGAGGGGCAACACGTGTGCGGTAGCGCCGCCCCCGTCGGCGATCAAGGCCGCGTCGGCCAGACGCCAGGCCGTGAAGGAGGAACCCGGCTTCTGCGTGCGCTGCGGCGCGCCCGAGTACCTCGGCGACCGCGGCAATGTGCTCCGAAGCTGCGCGTGCGTCGTGGAGGGTGTCAACAACGACAAGCGGTCGGCGGCGCGGACTATCCAGCTGGAAGGGCGAGTGATCCCCGGCGCGTCTCCCAGCGACGCCAGCATCCAAGTGGCGGTTGACGTAGACCAGGTCATCCCGCTGATCGTCGAGCGGATGTCGCAGCAGTCACTGCTGCCTCCGTTTCCGCAGGCGCCGTCCTCATGAAGGAAAGGAGTGGTGTCAAGCTGCGACGAAGGACGCGGGAGTTCGTATAGATAATGTGTATAGGATGTATGCGTGAGTGTGGTGGTGAAGAGGATGGAAGCGGTCAAACGTGCCGATGCCATGTAGACGGACTAAATGTAAGACATGTGCGTTGAGAACATCTTCGGTGCCAGTGTGATATTCACATCGAAGGCGTCGACCGAAGCAACCGAAGACACCAACTAAACCCTTGCACATCCTGCGGTTCCATTGACTCGGAAGGCGCCCAACACTACGGCTTACACCACACTCTACACGCATGTTTCACACAGCGCTACTTCTCTTCACAGGAACAGCTCGCGGATCTTCTCGCTGCCGCGCGACATGGCGGGCGCGTTGCCGGCGGCCCCTTCCGATGGGAAAGCTGTCGGCCCGCGCTGCTCCCGTCGCGATGAAGACCCGTTGACGACGACCGTGGGCACCACGGGCTCGCCCTCGTCGTGCTCGCGGTCGGGCTCGACCTCAGGCTGATGGTAGCCGACGTCGCTGTCGCTGTACTCGGACAGCAGCTCCGAGATGGACTTGCGGAAGCGGCGCAGCTCCGACATGGACAGGTGCTGCTGCTGTCGGTCGCTGCCCAGTGACGGCGACCTTGGATCCGACACGAGATGATGCGTGGGACCGTGGTGACGAGGGTACGCGCCGTTGGACGCGCGGTAGTCGCCGTCGTCCGAGTAGAACGAGCTCGACGTGTCCGAGTAGGTGGCGGTGCCTCGAAGACGGTCGGCAGCAACGCGGAAGTCGCCACTGGCGCCTGAAAGCCGCGGCTCCGAGCTGACGCTGGTAGGAATCGGGTTGAACGAGCGATTTTGACGACGGCCCCGGTGGTGGTTCGACGACGACGACGACACCGGCGACTGCGTGTCGGGGGCGAGCGCAGCCGCGACGGCCTCGCTGCCCCAGCCGCGCATCAACGAATCCGTGGACGAGTCGTCCGAGAACTGGCGCACATGCTGCGGGCCACCCAAGCTGCGCATGCCCAAAGCAACGGCAGCTCCATTGCGGTCCGCGGGCAAGTCTGAAAGGCGCTGCCCTCGCTCAGCGTCAATATCGTTAGCGGACGTCGGACTGGAGCCGCTGTTTGTAGGCGCAGTCGTCGCTGCGCTGGACACACCGCCCGCACTGGGCTCCCACCGCTGAAGATCCGTGAAGGAGCTGCGACTGCCGACGCTGCGGCGATCCATCATCATCATCGAGCGACGCAGCATCACCTCTGCCTCGTCGTCCTTGCGCATCAAGTGCGGCAGCTCCGACAAATCCATCTCGCTAAAAGTGTCCGACTCCGCGACCTCGTGCATCGAGTTCGGCCGAGACATGTAATAACCCAACGAGGTAGATCCGCGCGGCACGTCACTGCTCGCGAGGCTGCCGTACGTGGTTCGGTCCACGCCAAGTGCCATACCCCCAATGCTGCTGCTGCTAACGCTGTCCACGTCGCCGTTGGCACCTCCGCTTTCGCCGCCGGTAGTCGTATCGCGCACTGCCATCGTGGACGTCGCGTCTGTCCTGTGCGAAGCCGAGCGGTTCTCTTCATAGGACGAGGCGGTGTCCGCTCGGTGGTGACGGCTTGAGTGACGGCGATCTCTGCCATTCGCTGTCGCGATGGTGCTGATCGAGTCACGCATGAATCGCGGCGACGGCTGACCAATGAAGCTGTCGTTGTGGTGATACGAGTTGCTGATGCTACCGGTGTCGTCGTCGTCGTCGATGCGGTTTCTGTTGTTAGCCTCCACCGTGCTGCTGCTGATGGTATCGTTCTTTCTGCGATCGGTGATGTCATCGGGGTCGCGTTCGGCTTCGAGTCCGCGACAACTTTGATGACGGTGACGCGGGAGTTGGGGCTCCAAGGAATCCTGCTCAGCCTTGCTTTCCTTTGCATGACCAGCTTCGTTGTCTTGACGGCGATCAGTCATCCCGTTACCCGGACCGAACGATTTAATCTGCAGCTCCTGAAACGTGCGCGACGAAATGTCTGCCAAGTCCCGGTACTCGTGCGCGGCAGCGTCTTCATTGCCGTTGCTGTTGGCTCCGCGACATCGCCGGCGACGGTTTTCTTCTTCATCTTCATCACTGCTTGAAGAATCGATCGATACACGACCGAGCCCCACTGCCGGCAATGGGCCAGCATTTGGGATGTCGGCATTATCTCCAACGATAGGGTCAACACCAACGTACCGGTCGTCGTCTCGAAGATAGCGATCGTGGTAGTTGTGTTGCTCTTGATGGTGATGTGAAGTCGTGTATCGCTGATCGCTGACGCTTCGTCGCAGTGAGTTCTGCGCCGACACTTGAGCGGGGGCGCTGGGGCCTCCCATCAGGTGATGGTAGAATGATCGACTGTCGTCGCCAATGTCGTCGACTGATGATCCGCGTCGACGCCGACTCTCTCTCGGAGCCTCATCATGGCTGTAGCGATTGTGCCTTGGGTCGTACCGACCACGGCTCTCTTCGTACCGGTCGTTCGAGCGCGCTCCATAGCGATCGCGCTGCGCACTTCGCTCAATCTCCTGCGCATACACAGCCATCATCTTCCGCAGGGCAGCGCGCTTGGTCTCCTCCGACACGCGCAGACGCGGGCCCATCTCCTGTTCGTACAGACGCATCGCTGCCATCGCCATGTACTGCGCGAGCTCATCATCTGGCCCACCTGTCGCAGTGCTTAACGTGTCGTCGCTGTCTTCGCGTCCGCGTGTGCCCTGATGAAACCCATTGTTCGCTCCATCGACGTCGCGCGGGCCGTACTGATCATAAGCTTGCCGCCCAATGAAACTGTCGCCGTCTGCCGACCTGTTGCTCTGCTGCTGGCGCCGTCGCCGTTCGTACTCGCGACTTCCACTACTGTCAAAGCTGTCACCGCTTCCGCGATGGTGTCGCGAAGTGCTGGCATTCGCTGACTCAGTGTAGTGGCGGAATGAGTCTCCCACGTGGTTCTCAAGCTGCGCCAGCCTCGCGTTGCGCGCGTTGAAGTACTCCCTGGTTCGTCGACGCAGCGTCCCGTCATCAACCCGACGCTCGCCCATTTCTCCATCCAAGCTGCGAGTGCTGCGACTGCCGCTCTCGCGATCGTTCTCCTCACTCTTGTCGCCGCTGCTGCGCCGTGCCTCTGCCATGAATCGCCGCAGACTCGCAGGGTCGTGACTGGAGATCAATCGATCGCGCGGAGGCGCGTCGTAGAACTCCCGATCGTCACCACTGTTGCCACTGTCGATGCGGTGCGTGCGATATCCCCAACCATCGTCTGACAACTGCGATCGTTGGCGATCAATGCTTTGGTTGTGAGAGTGGTACGCTGTCCTCGGAGAACGCGGACGAGCTGAAGCATCGCTGGGTCGACTGGCGCTATCCATCGATGCATCCGAGCCCCGATGCGCTGCTGCTGCCGCTGCCATGGCCATTGAATTCGATGCTGACGGCGAGTCGACAGACGACAGAAGTGAGTTTGTGAGCCCCGACGAACGTTCCGTTCGTGCCCTCCGCGCGTGACTCTCGTCGATCGGGTTTCCGTGGTGAGGGGGAGGGTGGCGGCGAGACTGGTTGCCGTCAGCACCGATATCCCAGTCGGAACTCATGCGGATCGAATCCACCGAGTCCTTCCTTCCAAGTTCAAACGACTGGCTGAAAGGATTTCGCAGACCTCCACTCAACGCCGTTGACGCGTCACTCGCAGGAGTCGTTCCCACGTCCGCTGCAACTCGCTGTACTTGATGGTCACCCTTGTGCATGTGCTGATGGTGCCTGCTTCCTGATTTCTCTTCGTACTCGTGGTGATACTGAGCAGCCGACCCTCGATCGCTGCCCCCGCTTGCGTTGCTGTGGAGCGATCGAGACGGAGTACGTGGGCCTCTTGATGACTTCAGAATCGCTTCTTCGAACTCATTCGCCATGCGCTTGGCCTCCATCATGTCGGCGATGCCTGCAGCGTCCTCGTTCGCCGCGTAGTACTCGCTCTCCTCGATTGAAAACTGGTGCGGGTTGGAGCTGACGGAATTGTTATGGTGATTCCCGTGGTGCTGCTGGTGGCTGCTATCGAGCGGGTTGTCCGTTGTCGTCGAGGAACCTGGCGATTCGTCGTACACGGGCCGGATGCTCTCTTGGACGCGCTTTCCCATTGGAGCTCGCGCCACGGCGCTCTCTGCAGCATTAGAAGCCGTCGTGTTGCTGTCGTTCGCCATCGCCGCAGTGTCATTCGAAGCGTTCGTGCCGTCGCCGAACACGACGTTCTCAGAACACTGAACGCAGATACGCACCTTCTTCAACTGACCTGCCGCATTGCTGCCCCCACCGGCGCTAGTGACATTGGCGGTGGTCAGGCCATTGCCGCTGCCACTGCCGCTAGCCGTGATGAACGCGTTGCTGCCTGTCATGGCAGCACTGTCGATAAGGAAGTGGTGCCCGCAGTTGGTACACACAACGCGCCCGCACTTGCGGCAGCGCCACTTGCGGTTGAAGAGCCCGAACTTGGTCTCACAGAGCTGGCAGCGCGTCACACCGTTCTTGGCCGGCAGCTCGAACTCGCCAAGCAGCCGTGGGCCGCGCGCAAGCCGCCGCATCTGGAAGTACGCGTTCACTTGCGCGATGTTCTTGATCCGGCGCTTCATGACGAGCAGCTTGACCCACATGGGCGTGTGTCCCTTGATATCCAAGTGAAGCGTGTGGATCGCGTCGACGTATGAGCCGCCGGATCCGCCGTTGCTGTTGGACTCGATGAAGATGAATCCCGACCGGTAAAAGCTGCCGCGCACGAGGCCGTGCGACTTGCGCAGCGGCGGGCAGAAGGGCAGGCGGATCGAGTGGATGCTGCGCACCCACCCGCGCTTGCGCGACTGCGTGTCAATGAACTCGTCGTGGCTCTCGAGGTAGCAGAAGTCGCGGTTGCGCGCGAGCTTGCTGGGCGACTCGACCGCCGTCCACTTGACGGCCACGTAGTGCTTGGGGTTCTCGGGCGTGGGTGTCGCAAGCGTGAGCAGCGTCTTCTGGTCCAGCAGGTCCTTGCCCACCGTCTGCGCGAAGCCCGCGAGCTTCTCGGCCGTGTCGAGCTTGAAGAAGTCGGCGATCTCGTCCAGCGACGCGTGGATGCGGCACGACCCGCGCAGATACGTCAGCGTCGACGACGACGCCGCCGAGCTCGAGCCGGCGCCACCCGGCATGCCCGCGCCTGCCGCGCCGCTGGACGCGTCCACGCCTTGGTACACCTCGACACCGTCCTCGGAGGCCAGGTGCACCCACTGCATGGGCCCGCCTGAGCGCCGCGAGTAGTAGACTACTTCCTTGCACGCGTGCTTAGCCAGGCCCATGAGGTACTTGGCCTCCTTGGGGTTCAACTGCGGCACCGTGAAGAAGTCGTCGGGCAGCGGCAGCTTGCCGTCCGACGGCGTCGACATGGCCGCCGCCGCCTCCGCCTGCTCGCCGCGCGCTGAGGTGCTCATGCTCGCCGGCCTTTCTCGCTAGGTTTCCCCCCCTCCCCCCCCGCAAATAAGAGAGACCGTCGAGGAAAGGCAGGCACCCACCCGCGTGCGTACTGTGAGTTGCTAAAGCGAGAGGGGGAGGCTACGTGTAACGGCGACAAGACGGACTGAACCGATGTCTGACCACAGCAACCGAGGCGACTTGAGTGACCCGGGGGGCGTTACGCCGCGGTAACTGAAGTGACGTGTGCTCGACTTTAGCTGACGAGACCACCGGGTGGCGGTTTCCTCCTGTTGAAACGACCAACAGTGCACGGTATAGAGAGCCAGTTGTCGCGACTTGTGTGCGATGACCGACTGGTTCCCGCCACCACGGCGCACGAAGGCAGGTAGACAGGCCCGCTCCTTCAGCTTTGGCTCGGCTGCTGTAAGCGGTGGGCGCTGGGGAAAATGCGGCAGGCGGTGCGAGTTTCCGCGCGACGCCGACGGCAGTTCCTCGCGCGGGGCGATCGCTGCTGTATTGATGCGGAGAAGCGGGTTTGGCGGGCGAGAACAACCCGCCAGCCGGCGGCAGGCGACCATGCGAAAAAGACAAGCAGTCTGCGTGCTCCACCGTGGAGATCCATCACGAGCTCCACGTACACAAGCGCGCAGAGCACAGCCCGAGCGGTTTATAGCCAATCGTTGCGTGCAACTGGGTGAAAATGAACCTATCAGCGGAGGCCATATTGCTAACCGGGAGTCAGAGAGGACAGAGCGAGAGGGAGATCGAGGGGGGAAGGACGTAAAACGGAGCTTGTGTGCATAAACACTACGATCTACAGAACACTGCTGACTGAAATTATTGAAGGGGCGACAGCGGACCCTATCCACTTGATAATTTATTTAACTTATATATTGATTATTGCGGTATAGTATCAACTTAATTATTGTCTCTAACAGTACACGACCGTATCCAGAAAGGTATCGTTACTAGTTTATACAGGCAAATTACAGAGCGCTGTCTCTTCCTTGAACATCGGCTGGCATGTCATTGCAGGGGCTGCGGCGATGATGGGAAGACCTGCGCAACAGCATCCGGCTGCCCTCACCGATATGCTATCTGAGAGGTTCAACGCCAGGAGTGATGGCAACTTGAAAGCACCCCAGCCCAAGCAGTCGATGGCAAATACATTCGATGCAGTTAGGCGAACGACCAAGCAACATGCGCGAACAGCAAAGCGTAGCAATCAAAAGCGACGCATATCTTTGGCGTGGGCTTACACTGTTACAACGCTAGACTTCGCCGACATCCATGCTCCACTGTAATGCTGCCTACTGTATCAACCAACCAACCGTCTGACCCGGCCGGACACTCACACTTATGCTCACACACGATGACTCCGCTCC
>JAASGW010000242.1:0-41183 GCA_023334395.1 Phytopythium sindhum
CGCGACTGCTGCCTCTTGGAGCGCTTCTCGCCGGCAAAGGCGATGGAACTGTCACGCTCCTGCCGCTGCCTCCGTCTCCGCCGGCGGTACATCCAGTAGAGGAGACCAACAATGCCCAAGAAGAACGCAACAGCCGCGAGCTTTTGCCTCCCTCATCTTGCTTTTGTCGTCTTCGCTTGCGCCAAAAGAACCAGAAGACAGCTAGAGCCGCTAGCAGCGCGGTTGTCACACTGCCGAGTGCGATCACCACCGTCGTTAGCGTCTTCGCGTCCGCAACTGCTCAGTTCACAGGAGACACGCCAGTCAATACCTTCTCATAAGTACTCCACCAATCAATAGCCTCATTCGACTCACTGGCGGGAGGGTCAGCACCATCATGTGACGACGTGCTCTGGAGCGCGCCGCTGCTCTCGGTGGTCGAGGATCCATCAGACGATATCGCAGGTGTCAGCCCTGGAGAAGGCGTCGGCTGTGACGTCGTCGGTGTCTCTGTGATCGTTAGTGCTGGCGCGGCTGTTGTCTGTGTCGGCGCTTCGGTATCAGCGGTGGAGCTCGTTGTCATTACTGGCGTCGTTGTCGGTTGTTGGAGTGGTGGGGTGGACTCTGGACGAGCAGGGCGCGTAACTGCAGAGCCTAACCCACCGCTGGCTGTGTCGGGCCCACCCTCGCCCTCGTCCTCTTCGTTCTCGTCCCCGTCGGGCTCGTTCTCTTCGCTGGCCATCGCACCAGCTCGGACCGCCGCGTCCTCTGCATGCAGGCGCCGACCTGCCACTGTGGACTCCTGAGCGACCCACTGGACTCCCATTGACCCGACGGTCTGTTTCGATCGACCGAGCAATCCAATCTCCGATTGATTCGAGCAGCAAACTGGCCAAAATCGGCTGGTATTATACGGTCGAGCCACTCGCCTCGTGGCAGCACGCAACGAGTGGCATCGTGAACTTACTCGCCTGCCTGTGCCTGGGTGTATCCACACACCATCCCACGGCAAGCCGTAGAGGTTGGGCTCCGAGTTGGAAGCTCCAACTCGACAGTCTCGGCATGATGCCGTCAATTTGACGGCCGATACAGATCACACATCAACGCGGCCTGCTCGCCCCGTCCGCGGTAAATGATTTGAGCCGAGATTTGACTCAAATCTCGGCCGGGAATCCCACGTGCACACAGCGCACAACGCATCATGGCCTCCCAGCTGGTCATTCCCTCAGTCTCAGCAAGCTTCTCCAATACGTGTGCTAAATCATTCAGCATCCCGTAAATAAAGCTTAACACTGATTGATGGACCACAAAATACAAGTACAGTTCTACTCTCGAAAATATGTACCAGTGCGCACTGCATTAGCTGATTCGTACCTTATCGAACACTGACAATGCCTGGACGTCGAAGGTCGCTGTTGGCCACTTGCCATTCTAATTGAGATCCGCCATGGAGACGCCCGCCGTTGTCGACGCTTCTGTTGCTGCTGCCGCTGCGCAGCCCCCGCCGGCACCCGCGGACGCGTCGCAGAAGCAGCCGAAGAGCATCTACGAGCAGGCGGCGGCGGATCCGAGCGCGCCGACGGTGTACCCCAAGCCGGTGACGATGCTTGTGATCGGCATGGCTGGCAGCGGCAAGACGACGCTCATGCAGGTGCGGCGGGCGTTTCTGTTGTTCCCACCGGTTTAGTCGGGTGTTAATGGGATTGTGCTTTATCTGTAGCGTATCGCGGCGTACGGAGCGGACCACGGGCTGCGCAACTACGTGGTGAACCTGGACCCGGCGGTGCGCACGACGGGGTACACGGCCAACATCGACATCCGCGACACGGTCGACTACAAGCAGGTCATGGGCGAGTACGGACTCGGCCCAAACGGCGCCATTATGACCTCGCTCAACCTGTTCGCGACGCGCTTCGACCAGGTCATCGACCTGCTTACCAAGCGCAGCGGCGAGCTCGAGTACGTCGTAGAATCCGATCCGCGCCGGTGATCCACGCGTTGCTGACTTTGCTAACGTGGCTGGTGCGTTGCAGCTACGCGGTGGTCGATACGCCCGGCCAGATTGAGGCGTTCACGTGGTCCGCATCGGGCGCCATCATCACCGAGTCGCTCGCCACGTCCTTCCCGAGCGTCATCGTCTACGTGGTGGACACACCGCGCACGGCCAGCCCTAACACGTTCATGTCCAACATGCTCTACGCGTGCAGGTGCGTTTTTTATACGCTTATTGCGCCCTGTGCTACAGCAATGTGACCGATTCTTCTCTTCTCGTATGGCAGCATCCTGTACAAGCTGCGGCTGCCGTTCGTGATCGTGTTCAACAAGATCGACGTGCTGCGCCACGACTTCGCCCAGGAGTGGATGACGGACTTTGAGAGCTTCCAGACGGCGCTGGACGACACGCAGGACGACAGCTACATGGGCAGTCTGTCTCGCTCGCTCAGCCTCGTCTTGGAGGAGTTTTACAACAACCTGACGTCGGTGGGCGTGTCGGCGGCCACGGGCGAGGGCATGGACCAGTTCTTCGAGGCGATCGACAAGGCCGCCAAACAGTACGAGCAGGAGTACTTACCCGACCTGCTGGAGCGCATAAAGCTGCAGCAGCAAAAGAAAGAGCAGAGCCAGGAGGAGAACCTCACGCGCGTCATGCAGGACATGGACATCTCGGCCGACATGGGCGAGCCACAGCCCAAGCCCGTCTCCGTGCCCGCCGGCGAGCGCACCGAGCTGTAAATGAGGCTAGCTCAGGCTGAGATAACTGATTACTGCGTGTTTCTTCTTTCTTACAGTGCAATGCTGGCTGCTATCATTATTTGTTTGCACCAACGCTCGACACGAGGCTGCTGACGCCGGGATATTGACATGTGAGCCTCGACTGCCGTCATACACAGCTTCATGCCGGGCTCCCACAACAGCATCGTACAGCGCAATCTAAGTTCTGAGGAGTAGATGGGATCCTATTAGGTCTATCTACCATCGCAACACTCGCTATGAGTGTCAGTCCCTTATAGCCTTGCGAGTGCTCCATCTTTTTTTTTCATTGAGGTAGCAAAAGCAATCACTTGCTTGAGCCATGCAAGGCGATAATTGTCTCTAAAGAACAATTAACAATCGCAAAAGCTTGGTGAGCTCGTCTATAATTAACTGGGCGTCTGCATTTCCTTGAAGGTGCCATCATAGAGTACCGAAGGCAACATGCGCAGCCAGCACTCAGTGAACTCACAAACCTCACGCCAGGCACTCGGAGACACGTTAAAGCTCGGGCGGTGAAGCCGCAGGCTAATCCAGCGAACCAGCGAGACAACTTCTTCTACTTCTTCCTCGCCGTCTGCATCGCTTGAACTCAACGACAACTGGAGCTTCGGGCGCGAATGCGTTGTGACGTATATGACGGCACTCACGTCTCGGCGCACCCGCTGGGTAGGATGGTATGGATACAGTTCGTCTTCATTGACAGTCTCCAACGATGATCCCCTTGCCACCGCCACGCTGGTCGCTGTCGTCGTAGTGGGAAAAGAGCACCGAGTTCGACTCCATGAGTAAGCCACTGGGGCCTGTCAACGACACGAGCCGGTTCTGAGCGATGCCATAGCCGCCCTGATCATCATCCAGGCGGATCGTGATGCTACCCAGCCGCTTGGACGTGCTGATTTCAATGCTGCCGAAGTATGCCCGGTAAGCATCGACTACTTGCCGGACGCTGGTGCCCTCAAGCTTAGCCACGGATGCAATGATGCCACACTAATCGCCGTTGGGCGCCTCAAAGCAATGCTGCTCCTGCATTGGCTTCAGGGCGTTAGCACGGGGGAAGTGACTGCACACGAAGCGCTCCGCATCCGCGAGTACGTCGCTCTTCATTTTCAAGACTGAGCTGAGATGCTGGGGCTCGTCGCAGCTCAGGTGGATATATCGGTGCATCAGACCACCCACTTGCGTGTCCTGCATGCATTGGCACGAACAATCAGCGCGTAGCCGCATAGATTAGGTCGCACCCAGCTGCATCATATGAGAGAATAGCAAACTCACAATCAGGAAGCACTTCGATATGATCGCGTGGACGTGCGCGAGGCCCATCTGATGCTTCTGGATCTCACAGCGGAGAATGCGGTTCGAGATGCGCTTCGCCTTGGCGCTCTGCTCAGCGCCGTAGGACGAGCCCAGCGCGAGCATCTTGAGCTCGCCCATCTGCGCTTGGAGCGCCGCCAGCTCGCTCAGCAGCTCCTTCTTCTCCTCCTGGCCAGATCGGGGACACGAGTTACGTCAGTGCACAAGCTCTCGTCTGACGCGCAAGTTTCCTAGTACTTCAGCATGATGGTCACCTTTCTACGAACGTGGGTCGCCTTCCCGTACTTGCGGTTGGCTTTCTTGGCCGCTGGAGTCGAGGCAACGCTTTCGCCGCCCGCGGCACTGGGAAGACCGCCGACGCCGAGCGGCTCGTGCGCGCCGGCCGAGCTGGACGAGTCGCTGGTGGCGCCGACGTCGCCTACACGAACAACAGCATGGCGTGGAGAGTCGAGGCCGGACGCACTCGAGGCAGGTGGAGCGGCGAATGTCTGCAGAGGACTCAAAATATGTATTTGAGATGATTTTGCGACACCTATTTAGCCTGACCGGACCAAAGTACGACAGTGCCAAAAAATGAATTATTTATATTCCGAAATCGTTGATACATTGTGCTTATAATCAAGTGTATTTTACCCGTAAGAACAATTTAATGAGGAATGGAGACTGTTCGAACGTGTGCAAAACAAATCACTTGCACAAACAACAATGTTCTCTAGACCAGGCCACTAACGCGGTACAACCCTGCTGCTACTGTGGTGCTCTAGAGCTGCGGCGCCGCCAGAACTGCGTCCGAGCTTCTTGTTCGCTCCCGATGAACAAGGAACCCGCTAACGCAGTTGTTGTCATGGTTATGAAGGTCAAAAGGGTCTTGCGAGTCTCGGCAAATGCGATATTTTTGGAAGGCTTCCATGTCTTTCAGAAAAACGGCGTCTCTTCATCTATCCCTGCATTTAATCTTCAATTAAGGTCTATTTTTGAAGCATTAGATATTTTGAAGCTGACATCTGTAAATACTAGTCGAAAGTAGCGTTTAGATATAGTATAAATGTAGTACTGTGAATAAGGACCAGTAGTGTGGTCCACGTACGCTATGTTGGTTATTGCGAGAAGCCCCTCGGTGTAAAAGCACTCTCGATACTAACGCGAAGGAAGAAGGGGAAGGAACGCGAGATGGACGCTCGCGGGCCCAAGGAGGCGGACGTGAGCGCGGTCTTCGCGCGGCTGATCCCGCAGCCGTCAGTGGCGACGCCCGAGGAGCCGGCGGAGGCGTCCGTGGCTGCGCAGGCAGCGCACATCCTGCGCAACGCGCTGATCCCCGAGTGCCGCTTCTACCGCGTGCTGCGTGAGTCCAAGCTGTTCGCGATCGACTTTGGCGCGTCGGCGCTGCACGCGGGCACACACACGGATACGCACGCGCGCAACGGCGCCGAGATTCTGCAGTCGCCCGTGTCGCTGGCCGAGAGCGACTACAAGGTCGTGCGGATCGAGGAGATGATCAAGCCCATGGGCGGTCGCGTCGGGTCCTCGTCCTCGGCCTCGCTGTCGTCCTCGTCATCCTCATCCTCGTTTTCGTCGGGGCGCAGCCGCGGACAGAGCGGGCACAGCCAAGCGCTGGACCGCCGGGGTGAGGCGCTAATCGGTATCAACAATTGGTGGGGAGATTGTCGGGCTAACACGACTCGGATGTGTGACTGGCAGCGGCGTACAGCGTCATGAAGATGCCGGAGGAGGTGGTGGAGAGCAGCGGGCGCCTGCAGTGCCTGTTCGGGCCCAACAACGTGCCGACGTGGTTCATCCAGCTCGCTCACGTCGAGCACGCGTACATGATGCTGTCGACCAAGGCGCGGAAGGAGACCACCGCCACAAGCTCGTCGAGTCGTCGGAACAGCCTCAGCTCTGCTGGTCGTCGCAGCAGCGTCGGCGAGCACGCGCTACACATCCCTGCGGTCGAGGTGTTCTACCTGGAGGAGCTGCCCGAGTCGGAGACGGCGATCGAGACCTCTGGGCGGTTCTACTACCGCGTGCTCGTACCCATTGAGCTGCGCAAGGGCCCGGACCTGCTCGCCCCCGTCATCTCGCGGCAGTTGTTCAAGAACGCCGAGGAAATCATTGAGTGCCACCGCACCTACCGCTGCCCGCAGAGCGGCGTGACGTTCGTCAAGCTCGCGTACGAAGACGGCTGGCTGTTTGAGACTCTCAACTCGGGCATCCGGGTGCTCGAGAAGCTGGCAACGCAGCCCGACATCGAGTACGGACAGTTCTACTATGTCGTCAAGATCCCCGTGGGTATCCGCGTGGCACCCAATATAATGGCCCAACGATCTGGGAAAGGCTTCAAGCTCCACTCAATCGTGGAGGCGTCGCAGCGGTTCACGCCACCAGGCAGCAAGGTCACGTATGTGCGCGTGTGTAAGGACAAGAACGCGCATTGCGGATGCTGGCGCGGTAGTCCGCCAGGGACGTACAGTCCCGTGAAGCGAGCGGTCCGTGGAGGCGCTAATCACGGCTTGGGACTACCCGGAGCAACGGATCAAAGCATTATAAGCGATGATGCATATGGAGGGGATGAGTCGACGCCAATAACTACGACCGTGGAACTTTCAGACCAAGCCAATGCAGAATCTACGCTGGTTGGGCCGGCATTCCCGCCCGCGCCGACGTCCTGCCACGGCGGATGGATCTTTGAGACGACAATGGACGGCCAGGTGGTGCTGGAACCCATGCAGAAGCCTCTCGTGCGTCAGGTTGAGCGCCTGTTCTACCGTGTGTTGGAAGATGTGGTCGTGCTTCCGACTCCTGGCAGCACAACGGGGAAACGCACTAACGATCCACCACCTTCAAATCGCAAGCGACTCAAGGACACACTGATCGAGTGCAGTGAGCGGCTTGTGCCTGCGGAGCCGGTCTTGCCTCGTAGCGTGTCCCCGTCGTCAGATGCAAGCAACACAAGCTTGAAAATGCCCGAGTTTGGATTCGTGAAGCTTCGTCATGACGCAGGGTGGATATGTGAGCGGCAGCTGCACGCGCCGTACCGACTGGTGCTGGAACAAGTCCAGGGCTTTGCTGTCACGCGCGACGTGCTCAAGCTGTATCGCGTCTTGCTGCCTGTGCATTTGCGCTCTGCTCCGGACTTTGAGTGTCCGCGCCTGCCTGGAATGCCTCCGATCGCAGCGGGCACCGTGTTCGAAAGCTCCCTACAGTACACACCGCCAGGCAGCTCGATCACGTACGTGAAGATGGTACAGAGCGGCGCTCGCCACGGTGGAAGCAGTGCGGTGAACGGTGGGTGGTTGTTTGACCAAACCCCGAGTGGCGATCGTGTGCTGGAAGCTGTTGACGAGGACCCCGAGCAGAAGAACGGCAAGTTCTTCTACCGCGTCGTCTGCGAGAAGAAGGAGGTGCTGCTGTCTCCTGAGAAGAACAGCGAAGTAGTACGCTACCTGTTTAACGGAACAGTGTTCGCCACCGAGATGGAGTATAAGTTGCCGCGCAGCCAGGAAGTGTACGTCCGGCTGTCCAAGGAGAAGGGCTGGGTTGCGCTCGATGTCCCCACGGAAGACCACGGCGCGCCAAATTCAGAGAATGGAAGCACTGGGCGGCGACGGCGGAGTACCGTGTCTGAGGTGGACGGCGTGGGGGCTGCCCACGGCCACTCGACCGTCGTGCGACTCTCGGAGGAGCTGTACAACCTGTATACGATGCCGCCGAGCTGGGTGAGCATCGGCTTTCCGAACCGCACGTGGTTCAAGGTGCCGGACGAGGCGTGCCGCACCATTTTGGCCGAGGAAACGGTGCTTCAGACGGAGATCTTCGCCGCGCGGAACGTGCTGGCAACGTCGTCGCAGGGCCGTGACAACGTCCCGCTGTCTCGCCGTGGTATAGTGGTGCTCGACAACGGTCGCACCGAGTGGAAGTGCACGCTGGAGGAGATCAAGCACTCGGCGAGCGCGCTCATGTTCACGTTCCCGTGGAAGCAGGTGTGGTGGATCTTCGAGGTGAACGGGCCGGAGGACAAGCACTGCGTCGAGCTGCAGCACGGGCTGCGCGGCGGCTTCCGCTCGATCTTGTTTGACGGGCAGGTGCTGCTGCAGAACCGCAGCGTGACGGACATTCTGTGGGACTCTGGCAGCGAGTTCGCCTTCTCGTGGGAGAACCGCACGATCAAGGTGCTCATCTCACTCGAGGGCGCCTTCTTCTCGCAGTACCTGCAATTCTACAGCTACTCGCTGCTCGTGGACGAGGAGGAGGTCACGCCTGTGCCGTTTTGATGCAGTAGACACGTCGGAGGCGGACCAGAAGGACAGACACGAACTATGAGGCGGTGACGAAAGACGATGACGAGCTGCTAGAGTTGGAGAGACGAGTGAGCCAGGTGTCAATGCAAAATTTTCGACGAGGAACGAGTCGCAGCTGCCGAGCGGCGAGTCTGACGTGCTCTCTTTCACATCAAGCGAACAGATAACGAGTCGTGTAGATGAGCCAATTGCACCACCAACCTCAGGAAAATCCAGTCTTCACAGGATTGGACAGTGCCACCACCGAGCTGCAAGGGCACGCACCACGACGGACGCGGGCCAAAGTTGGCTGCGTACAGCATGTAGGTGGACGGACCACCGTCGACTATCGTCCTGCCTCATCCGGGCGCTAAAGAACGCGACAAGGGAGGGAGAGCGTCCGTGTCTGCCGACACTGTAGCGTACCTTTCAGTCACTTTGAAGATGGATGCGCTCGCAGTTGCATTGAAGTCGCCACCATCTTTGCTGCTCGCTGTGAACTTTAAAGTGCAGCGCAGGTTGAAGCAGCCATTGAAGCAGCAGGAGGACGGAGCCATCTCGCAGCCGCCGCGAACGTTCCGCCACTGCAACAGTGACGATTTACGAGGTGATACGCTACTCTTCAGTCGGCCAAACGCACGCGCCGCCATTTTCTTTCGCGCCCCTTGCTCGTCCGAAATTTTTAGCAGCGCTTCCGCCAAGAAAAAATCCAGGACACTTGCTCTATGGACGACGACTGCTACGTAGTGCGTTCACCATGGACGAAGTCGTTAGTGAGGAACCGTTGCGCGAACATGACGGCGCTGCGGCGACCAGCAGATCGCTAGACGCGGGGATTAAAGCACGGGGAAACGCATTAGAGCGCGAGGCAAAGGTGGAGATGATAAAGAAGTGTCCATTTTCGTTTTTACGTACCGGCAAATTTGAACGGGCACCTTGAAGCCGCGGAAAATCCAGGCTAATTTTCGAAGTGCTCATAAATAAGGGGAACAAGTATAGAGTAGCATACTGGAGACAAGTGTAGAATAAATGTGACCGCCTGACCAAGACGTGAACCAAACGCGTTCAAAGCAGAAAAGAACTGAAAAGGGAAGAGACCCCGAGACGTGTTTATTTTACAAGGTGCGTTTTATGCTATGTACTGATTTTGAGAATGATATAATTAATCCATATACAGTTGTGGAGGCTGTATGATCACAGTGACCTGTGAAACCGGATACGGTTGAAGTGTCTCATGTCAAGCTACTTGGTTTTAGTATGGTCTAGTGTGTAACAGTCCGGCGATCCTAGGAAAACACGTCCACCCTAAAACCTTAAATCAATACACGAAAAGTTCGTAGTTTTGCTACAATCCCAACCCCCCATTCCATTGCGCTGTTTCCAACACTGTGAAATTTCGCCGCTTTACGTGGCAGTGATAAACTAGAAATGCACACCGCACTTCACTACAGCTGGTAACTATTTTCTCGCCGCCACGTCCAATGCGACGAGACACCGTTCATGCATTGACGCGAATAAATTTTATCCCGCCTCCTGCCGCGGGGCGACGCATCACCGGCACACGACGCTGAAACCCCTGCTCACCTGCTCTGGTCACCAGTAGGGCGGTGGGTGTTCAAGCGCGCTAGGATCTCCGCTAGCGTCTATGCGTCGCCTCGCTCTTCCACACTTTTAACCATCACCACCCACGTCGAGAGTCAAGCCGAAAAGCCTCGTCGCTCTCCATGGACTACTTCGAAAGACTAGGGCTACATATCCGACCCCCTCAAATCCTCGCTGACTGATCGCCCTCACCTGCGAAATCTCGACACTTTTTTCACTGAGTTGCCTAGCTTGTACTACTCTACTGCGCAAAATAGCATCTCTACTGTTCGAGCCGCCTCGCCAGCGACGCGCCATCAACACCATGCGCAAAATGAATGCACATAGTACTGTACGTCGGATGGAGGCTCAGTCCCATCTCACTGCTCTACACAGTCACCGACGCGGTCCCTTACTTCTTCAAGCCTGGTCGAGCTGACCGAGCACACAGTAGTACAGGCAATGGGCCGACCATCTATGCGCCCTCCACTTCCTTTGTAGCCTACTACAATGAGTTATTGCGGTTTGTATGCGCGGGGAGGAGGCATCAAAGGGGAGGGGATGAAGCGGTTGATTCTCGTGATTTTCGAACCGTTTGCGTTCTCCTGTGTACTCTCTCCTTTCCTCTCTGTGTGCGTACCCTACCGTTCAACTGTCGGAGTAGGGTGCACTGCTGCATCACATGCCAAGCGTTGCCATTCCCCAATTTGGCGCCGCGGTGTCAACTACCCAACCAACTGGTGGTGCGATACCCCTACCGGGCTTCTTCCCCACCAAAAAGCCAATCGCGCTTTACTCTCCACTTCACTATTCCGACGCCCTTCCTACCCAGCAAGTGGCTCGACATTCCCTACTTCTCCAGTCTCCTCGTCGTCTACTATAAGTCAGTACTCGACCAGTTTCCTCAAACTATCACACGCCCTACCAGCACGATGCCGACTCGCCACGACCTGGGTCTCCGCAACGGCATTTGGTCCGAGGACGAGCACGACCGGTTCCTGGCGGCCATCAAGAAGTTCCCGCAGGGCCCGTGGTCGGCCATCGCCGATCTCGTGGGCACGCGCTCCGTGCGCCAGGTGCAGACGCACACGCAGAAGTACTACGAAAAGATCATGCGCCGCATGCGCGGGCTGCGCAAGGACCGCAAGACATGGGCGCGGCTCGAGCACCGCATCGACGACGACATCCTCGAGTTCTGCGACCTCATGAGCCAATCTGGCAAGCAGGGCTCGCCCGCGCTCGCGCCGGTCGCCGCGCCGCCCACGGGCGTCACCATCCTCACGAGCCTCGCCGACGGCGTCAGCATCAGCGGCAGTGACAGCAGCTACAGCACGCCGGTGCGCGAGACGGCGGTTGGCAGCTTCCTGTCCATTTCTCCGCGAGATGTCGTCCTCAAGCGGGAGACCGATCTTGCGACGGACATGGAGGTGGACAAGGACGGCGCCGGCTGCTCCCTCAGCGCGTACGACCACCCGTTCGTGCTCGACATGGACGCACTGGACGCCTTCGGGCTCGCCTCGGCCTTCGCAGGCGAGCAGAAGGAGCTGCCGACGCTGGAGGAGTCGCTCGACTTCCTCATCGAGGCCATGGACGCGTGAGCGCGGCGTTCGGATTAGCTTAAGTTAACGATAGGATCCGGATGAGACGTGTAGTTTCCTGCACTGCGTCGGTCGACGCCTCTAGCTCCACCGCCGTCCACTGCTCACGGCGTCCTCCTCTCGCTAGCCATAGCGACAGACAGAGAGCAGTACAGACCGCACCCACCAGGACGGTGCTCACCAGAATCCTGGTACTTTTCCTACATCCAACATGTAATAACAACACGGATCCATGACCCAACATGATCACATCGCTGTCGTTGCGCCACCACCACCCACCAAGCCTCCAACGATACGGAGACAACGACATAGCACCTCTACGACACTCTCAGATGTTCCGGAGACTAAACAGTCATCACGCCGCGGATGGATACACCTGCGACGTGAATTGACTGCGCCTGCCGCCGCCATCGTCGCATGATCGACTCGAGGTCGCATGGTGGAGATGGACGTGCATGCGCACGCGTTTTCTGTGCGTCCGTCGAAACCTTCGAACCTGATAAACCAGGTCATCGCGCGCTGATTGGCGCGCTGCTGGTGCACCTCTGGCAGTCCCGCGAGCGGAGAAGAAGAGGAGAAGCCGCGCGTGATTGTCAACAGGTCGCAATGATTGCGGCGTCCCACTCCCCGTTCGGTACAATGGTGAGGGGCAAAGAGGACAACAGCGGAGCGAAAGCTCCAGCTGTCGGGGAGGAGCAATGTCGCCCTGTTCGTATAGTTCCACTGTACAGGAGGACTCCATCACTGGCAGGACTATTCCGAGCGGCCTCCCTATCCTGTGGAACCAATCCAGCTCGACAGCGCGTGCCATTGGTGTCTTCATGGGCATAGACACGGACGACCCAGCTATTATCACCTGAAGAGCAGCGCACTGCAGTTGCTCCGGCCGGCGAGGTCGGTCGGCGAGTCGCTCGCGGCTGCAGAGCCTATCCTACCGTGCCCCCGTGTTTTCATTTGCTATCGACGGGAAGCCCGGGTTCTCTTCTTTGTCAAGGGATCCTTGATGGTCTCCACGCAGCTGCAAGGAGCACCGGGGGATCCTCGTTTGGGACAGTTTGTCTTGCGATCGGGTCGGGAAGGCGTCCTCACAGTGTGTGCCTCACCTCAACGATGCACTGCTGCGCTGCACAGTATCATGGGGGCTCATCGTTCTCAAAACAGGTCAACAGTGGCATGCGATGACTGTTTTGCAGCACATTCTGCACCGCATCTCCGTGGAGCGCTTGATTCCCTAGAACGGTAGAGTGGAGCATCATGGAGAACGACATGGCGCCACATTCGAGGCATCGTCGAGCTGGGAGCCTGACGGCCGTCGAGCACAGCCAGAGAGAGGAAAAATGCCTGCTCTGACGTTGAAGGTCTCCGAGCCATCGTCCCGTCGAGGCAGATCGGGGTGGAAAGCGGTGACGCCGCTCCGTCCGATGGGCAGCGTGCCGCCGTCGTGTTGATTGCAACCGCCAACTGTAAGATGGCAAGTCTGTGCTTGAGATCAGTCAGCTCGGTGTTATTGAGCTGAGAGAAGCCCTTGTTGCATGGACGCGGGGCCAGCCAGCCATCATAGAACGCACTGAGTCGGTCCGACCTGCCGCCGTCGCGCATGATGAGTGTTCGCCCTCCGGATCCTCTCATCGTGCTTTTCTTTTTGTGCCGGGGCGTCGTTTCTTTCTCTACGACGTCACCGCAATGGTAAGGGATGGCGATGCTGCCGCCTCGCTTTTGATTTGAACAGAAGCGTGGGCGACAACACTTGACGCCTGGAAATTTGGCTTCAAAAGTGGTGATTCCAGGATTCAAAAGGAAACATCACGCCACTCCGGGGCTTCCACCCGACATATAGTAGTCGCGCAATGAGAGCACTATCGATCACTGCGACCGATCAATTTCGATAGGGCGCGCTGGTCGGACACCAAGGCGTTTGTTCATTTTCGTGCGCTTGCGTTCCACCCGATTGCGCTGCCGTCCTGTCAACAGTGGTATGATTAGCGCAGTGCACTGCATTGCTACCAACGCGGGTGCTAATCAACGCCCATGGCACCTTCTCGTTGCTCTTTTGTTCTCCTTCCAGCTCACCAACGCTTCTAAATTACGGGTAGCCCGCACTCCTTTGCAGCTTCGCGTTCTTTCTCCGCTCCATTGATACAGTGTCGTAGGACGCATGGTGCCTAAGCCACAGACCTCATTCGTAGGCGATATGCTGCTCAATAGACACAGCGGAGTGCTCCGGCAGCCTCAAGGCGCTCTCCTCTAGCCGGGGAATTGCATAGTCTTGGTGATCGATCTCTTACCTGATCCAGGTTGAAGTGATATGACGTTGAAGTTGCATGTGCAAAAGCGGGTTCACTGCTGTGTTGATGCAACCCGTATAGTACCTTCAACCTCACCATGCTTTGAGCAAACTGTGGACATGCATGATCCTACAATTCGACCGTGATTTGGAATAAAACTCTACATGAGCAGTGATGCAGTTATAAACAATCTCCCCCTTCACTGTGCGGCCATTGCATCGAAGAACTCTTCGTCATCATCATCGTCATCGCCCTCGCCTTCGTCTTCCTCGTCGCTGACAAAGAGCTCGAGCTCCTTGGCCGACCCCTTGGTCACGTCGACAGCCGCGATCACCTGAATCGCGGCCTGGAAACTCGTGAGCACGTAGCCCTCGACGCCCTTGCCGCCGCCATTCGTGAAGAAGGAGATGAAGGCGATCTCCGACACGAACGCGCGCTTGCCGGCATCAGAGGACGCTGGGTTGAAGAAGCGCGTCGACTCGATCAGCACAGCGCACACAAGGGGGATCAGGATGTCGGCGTTCGAGGCAGTCTGATGCAGCTTGTCCGCAAAGCAGCAGGTCGCGCGGAACGACTCGCAGAGCAGGTCGAGCTTCTGCAGCGGCGAGCGCGCCGAGTCCATCATTGCTATGAGCTTTGCTTCTGCGTCTAGCAGATCACCTGACAGCACGAGCCGACCGGTTCGTTTGGCTCTTGCCTTGGCGACCTCGTCGGTGACTAACGGGCTGTCAGTCGGCTGTTGTTGCTCGCTTCGGATTGCCTTGATCGTGTCGTAGAAGACGGTGTTGGCGTCGCCGAACGCGCGCTGGAACTCGCCAAACACGATCGCGTAAATATCGTCGAAGATGATCCGCTCAATCGCCAGCGTACAGCTCGCCATGGCGTCGGGCGTGCTTGCCAAGCTGGGGAAGCTCTGCACGGTCGCACCGACCATATGTGCAACGTACATCTTTGCGTCGTGCAGGGTCTCCTTACAAACCGGAGGCCCAGGTGACGCCGCGAGCGCTCGCCCACTCGAGTGTTTTTGCCGCGCAAAGTGCCGCTGGCGGAAGCTCTCGCACAGCTGGAGGTTGATTTGACCGAGGAACTCGCTCGGCGACGCCAAGATACCGAACAAGAACCCGTACACTTCGTCGTCACTCGGGTACACCAAATGGTGTGGATCGTTCTCCAGCGAACTCGGATCGTTTGACGCGGGCACACGCTGCGGCAATTGGAAGCGACGAAGCAGCTCGGCATCTTTTCGGAACGCATCGTCCGATGGAACACCGCCGTGATCACGCTTGCAGTCCCAGCAGACGCGCGTCGCCCACTCCCCAGACCTAAGCTCCTCATCGTGACGACTGGCCTTGCGGAGCTTCTGCTGGTGCGTCACGGTCGCGGCGGCGGCCGTCGCGGCCGTGAGACCGACTCCAGCAACGAGCGCTTCGAAACCCATTCCGCCCAGCAGCATGTTTATACCCGCGATCACTCCGCCAGCTGGACCTAAAGCGAGCGCACCTATGACGCCACCGGCCGCCAGCACGGGGCTGACGCGCTTGGCCATCCTCATGGCTGCCTTCGCCGTCTCACGGTGGTTGAACGGACCACTTTCGCGCGAGAACAGCGCGCTTCTCTTCTTGGTTGTACTGAGTGAGGATGAGGAAGAGAATGCACGAGCAGTGGTGTTTCTTGTGGAAGTTGCAGCCGTCTCTGCGGTGATTGACAGCTCTTCAATCAGATCTGACAGCGTCATCAGCGATGCCGTCGCTGGATCCGGTTGGATCGTGGCGCTGTCGCCGAACAGGCGAGCGTATAGCTGCTGCTGCTGTCTGCGGATCGCCACGGGGTTCCCCTCGCTCTTTGGCGGCGTTATCAGCTGCGTGGCGCGACGCGACGCATCCGCGCGCTGCTTGCACGCGGGTAGCAGCGACTCGTGCCCGCGGCAGTGGCGATGCCGGTGGGCGTACGACAAGCAGTCACGGTGCACGAACGCACCGCATCCAAGGCACTGGCATATTGTTCCGGTCGTCGTCGCTGGTCTACGGCTCCGCTTGGGCCTGTTGGCGCTGTCATGACCCTCGGAAGACTGGCTGGGCTGGCCACTTGTGTGCCGTCGTCGGGTCTCGGAGGACTGAACGGACAGCACGCGGTCGCCGCAGAGCACGCAGTCGCGGAAGAAAAGCAGGCTGCGGTCCACGGCCGACAGCGTGGCGGGCTGCGCGGCCTGGAAGCTGTGCCCGTGCAGCGGGTCGGCGAAGACGCCCGCCGTCTCGCGAAGATACGAGCTGGTTCGCCACGGAACGAAGTCGTTAGAGAGCGGATCCGGGCGGCAGAAAACGGACAGCAGAGAGGGGATGGTCTCTGTTATGCATCATGAAGCGTAGAGCGCCTTCATCGAGCGCGGGACGGCGCTGGGACTCACCTTAGCGCGCCTTGCATCATGGCCGAGCCCATCGCTTCTCGCTTCCTTCTTCGACGCTGGCGCGGGGTATGCGTACCCAAAGTAACCCAAACATGAAGTGTAGAGTTTAAACTATGAAATAGTCAGCGTAACCTAAGCGTTAAAGCATTTCTGAGGTTACTCCGCTCGATTAACTATAAACTCATCCACTTATCGCTGTTGGACATATCCCGCACTATGCACTTGCAGTTTGTATACTCGTTCGGCACACCTGTTCGATCCCTTCAGTGAATTATCTGGCTCCACCAACGCTATTGGTTGCGGTGCTTCCCTCCATACTTTACTCCATACAAACGGGCCTCCAGGTGCATCCCGACACCGTAATCTTCCTGCGTTCGTGTTGGGCTCTTACTCGTCGCAACTAAGAAAAGACGCGCCGCTTTACTTGTAACTTGCACTTGCGCCCTCCTTCAACCGCTTCACTATCGGAATCCCCTCCCAGCGCACACGTTCCCCATACATTAACGCAGGGCAGAGCATGGCGCGCGTCGACGGGGCCTCTCCGCTCAAACGGCTCGCCACGGCGGCGCTGGTCGCGTCGGTGGCGCTCGGGGGCGTGTGGAGCGCCACTGCGGCCCAGAACGAGCCGCTCTACCTCCGCGCACTGGCCACGGACGACCAGGCCGCGTGCGACGCGAGCGCCGAGAGCAGCGCGTTCGCCGAGTACCTGACGGCGCTACCGACCACCGCGGGCATCCGCGGGTGCGTCGCAAGCAACATCGCGTCGCTGTACACGACCATTTCGGCCAGCGACTCGCAGTGCACACTCACGACGCTCACCTCGCTCTTCTCGTCGAACGCGAGCGACACGGACAGCGCCGCCTTCTCCGACTTCTTAGGCCTTCTTCTCGGCGGGATTCTATCGTCTTCCTCGTCCTCGTCGGGTTCGACCGTCGACCTGGCGACGTCGCTGGCGAGCTGGAACGACGACAGCGCCACCAACACAGCCGGATTCTGCTCCGTTATGAACACCCAGGCCGGCCCATGCATCGATGCGCTGCTGCCCGCGATCATCGAGCTGCTGGCCGAGGGCGCGACATGCTGCTCGACGCTCAGCGAGTACTACGAGATCGCGCAGCTCATCGTGCCTGCGGGCCAGACGCTCGAACAAACGGTCGTGAACCTCGTCAACGGACTGCACCGCTCCATGTGCACGACTACCTCCGGCGACCTGTGTGGCCAAACGCTCACATCCTTCCTGGCTGACGCAGTGACCAGTGCCGACACGTCGTTGCTGTCCGCGCTGGTGGTCCACGCCGGCATCCCGCTCTACGCCGCCTCCGAGTCGAGTGTTTGCTCAGCTCTCGCAGACACCAGCCTCACTAGCCGACTCGACGGATCGACTTCGATCTCGTACTACGCTGCCTCTTGCTGTGCGTCCGGGATGTCAGCGTTGATGGAGAGTTTGGACGCGGTGGTGACTCATTTGACGGGAAACTCGATCCCCGAACTACTCACGCTGATCACTGGGCGGCAGAACCTTGAGTCGTCCAGCCAGTTCGCCGCGCCGTACGACACTATCAGCGGCTGCAGCTTCGAGCAAACGTGCTCTGCCCCGGCGTTTGTGCTGACAGCTAGCTCGGCTACGGCCAGCAACAGCCCAGCCGCGGTGGCCGCCAAGACGACTACGGAACAGAACGTCACGTGCACCAAGACGAATGTGTGTGATGCGGACGATGTATGCAGCTCTGTATGTGAAGCCGGTACGGCCATCATTGAGCCGTGGGTCGCACGCGCGATCACGTACCAGCGGAACCTGTCGTACGACCAGACACTGTGCTACACGGAACTGCCAGGCACGCACAACAGCGTCATCACGCGTGCACGTGGCTACGGCAACCGCGACCAGCTCTTCAACGCCGTGCTGAACGCGACCAACGCTGACTCGTACATGCGGACGAACAACCAGGTAAGATGCGACGTTCGGTGTTCATTTGGGCCAGGTTATCTTTGAGACTCACGTTTAATCGTTGCGCTTTTCGCAGTTTTTGAGCGTGACGGATCAGCTCAACCTCGGTGCGCGCTTCATCGAGATGGACGTACACTACTTCGCGTCCGACTTCTACAGCGCCCACTGCTCCGACATTGGCATTTCCCTACTTGACGACGCGTCGGCGGCACTCGTGTCAGAACTGCAGACCATCCTGGGTGATTCCGCAACGGTGGAGTGGCAGTCGTCACTCATTGGATGCCTGCCATCGCTGAGCGGCATCCGCGCCGAAGAGCAGCGGCTGCACAACGCCTCGCTCGCGGAGCTCGCCGACTGGATCACGGCCAACCCGAACGATCTGGTGGTGCTGTACACGGAAGTTGGCTCGGAGATTGAGACCTTTTCCAAGCTTGACTCGCTGCTTGCCATCTACTCGGACGTCTTCGGCGATGTGCTCATGACGCCGTCCGACTTGGACACGTTTGGTGGATCCTGGAACAACGTGACGCCGAATCAGTTGATCACGGCGGGGAAGCGTATCATCTCCGTGGCGACTCCGGAGGGCAACGACGTGATGGCCTACATGCGCGAGCTGTGTAGTGGCTGGGAGGACGTGTCGTCTACGTCCGAAGCGGTTGAGACGAACGCCGGCACGATCGTCCGTGCGTATCACAGCGAGCTGCACTACGCGACGCTGTCGGAGAGCGGGCTTTTGGGCACTGGCAGCAGTGGCAGCAGCAGTGCGAGTACTTCAGAGAGTGGCGAAGTGGATGCGTCGACACTCCCGGCGTTTGTGGCGGAGGGCGTCAACATCCTTGCGCCGGACAGTCTTGACGGCTTGACGATGGCCGCGATGGTGTGGACGTGGGCGACGAACGAGCCGTCGGATGGTGACGCGGCTGTCATGGTGTCGGCGACTGACGGCCGCTGGTACGGTGTCGCTTCAGCCAGCGACATTGACAACATCGCGTGCGTGAGTGCGAGCAACCGCACGCTGTGGCAGGTCGTGGCCCAGAGCTCGGACTGCCCCAGCGGCTACTCGTTCGGCGCTCCGCAGCTCGCGGTCGAAAACACGGCGCTGCTCCAGGTGCTCCAAACCGGCGCGACGGCCCAACTGAACGTGGACCTGACCAACTTCCCAGTCATCTCGGCGGAGGACCAGGCAGCGTACGACGCCGGCGACGGGAGCAGCAGCTCTACAGGCACGGACTCGAGCGGCAACGCAAACGGTAGCGGCAACGGCGGGTCCAACGGAGCGGGATCACCGCGCAGCGCTGGATTCTGCACGGTCGCTGTCGCGGCCGCGATCGTCACTCTCGCGCTCGTCAGTTAGTCAACAAATGGCGACAAAGATGATACACCGCGCTGCACATCAAGCACCAGGTGGTAGTGTGCGAACAAGCGATCTGGGTAGAGTGCGCAGAGGGATCAAACCTCAGACCAGCGAGAGCACCATGGCGATACTACCTACCCATGGTGAGCAGCAATATCAAATGGCAGTGGAGATCTCGAAACTATTGAAGCAGGGTTAATACGCGACGAAGTGGGACGTACAGGTGCAAAAGGTTGCAGACGGTCTCACAAGGCACAGAGCAACGCATACTGAATATTCCTAACAACTCATACGTTTTCATATAAGCAGTCGCAACTCTGGACTGGACCTCACTAAAGAAACTGTATGACTCTGACCGACACTATAATAATACAAGCAGTAGTATTACACCGTCTACTGTATCAGTGTATAACAGTCCATCGCAGGAGCATGGGCGTGAACCCATTGAGGATGCGTGCGCTGTTCGCGGCCGGAATGGTTGTTTTCTCGCACTCCTGTTTGCTTATCACATGCGCTGCCGCCCGCAGGCATCAGCGTGTGACAGCCAGGACGGAGCCTCGACTCCCCTTGGTGATGGGGGTGACGCCAGCGAGCCGGCGGCGGAATTCGCCGCCCGGTCGGCATTATGTTGCTCGACACAGTACTCGAGCGGTGTTTCGTCATGAGTCTGCCAGCTGGCAGCGAATGTATGGCGCTGCACGACGCAACGCAGCGCAACCTCGATTATTGTTGGCATGCATCGGCGAAGACGAAGTACAGTTCATCTAATGACTTTGGATTTTTTGGCGCTGAATGGCGGTGTTTTCTATGCCGGGTAGAGTGCAATCACACGGTAATGTTTATGAGTATGGGCTGGAGTAATTTATACTAAACTTAAGATGCCCACGGAATGATACACTGCAGTAGTATTCACGCTACAACAACGATAGTGCCGCGACGTCGAGTTCGCTGGTGGTGTCTGCCTACCAGACCTTAAATATGCCTCTACTGTCTTCGCTCTCTGCTTCCTATGCCTCTCGCTCTCTGTGTCTCTCTGTGTACTCGACGCTGCGAGTATGTTGATTCCCTACCAGCACCCTCTGCCCTATAAGGATTCATAGTCAGAGACGCTGCCGTCGCTGCTGGTGACGCTGGGCGAGCTCGCGCTTGTGCCGGGCGTGCAATCGAGCACCTCGATGAGGAAGTCGAGGCACGAATCGTCGAAGTCGGACAGGTCGAGACCGTTCGCGTCTGCGTCGCTGATGCCCGCGCGGCTGTAGTCGTAGTAGATGGGCTGGTGCACGTGGATCTGGAACCCGCCCAGCATCATCTGGAACGACTGGTGCTCCTCTAACGGCTGCACGGGTGACACCGGCGCCTCCTTCTTGACCACTGACTCGCCCTCGAGCTTGACAGGCGTCTTGTCCTGGAGCGACTGCGCCTTGAGCGCCACGGCGATCTCGCGTGTGGGCGACTGCGGGTCCTGCAGGAAGGACGCGAGCGGCAGCGGCGCGTCCTTGTCGGCCGCGAGCCGGCACAGCTTCATCATGTCGTCGTCCAGCCGGTGCTCGGGCCGCACGAGCTTCTTGCGGTCCTTACGCAGCCCGCGCAGGCGGCGGCCCACCTTCTCGTAGTACTTTTGCGCGTGTGTTTGCACCTGCCGCGCCGACCGCGTGCCCACGTGGCCCGCGATCTTCTTCCACGGCCCACGCGGGAACATCTTGAGCCCCTCGAGGAACTTGTCGTGCTCCTCGCCGGACCAGAGCCCGCGCTCGACGCGGCGACCCAGCGCTTTGGTCGCAGAAGTCGAAGACGCCGACGCCGACGCCGACGCCGTCTTGGAGGCGCGGGACTTCTTGGGCATCGCCGAGGTCTGAGCGATGGCGCCCGGCATGTCCGAGTCGATGGTGTGTATTTGATGTGCTTTGATGCGAACTGAAGCGTCCGAGTGACTCGCACGTCGGACTTGCAAGCTCCGATACACGGCGTTAACTGTACGAGCGAGTGCAAACGGCGAGTGAGGTGATCGCAAGTCGCGAGCAAATTCGAAAGTGTCTCGGGCCCGCGTGTTGGCAACGAAAAGCGGACGGACTGTGGTGGTGGTGGTAGAGCTCCTCAGGGAGAGGAGAGGGAGAAAGAAAAGCTGCACCAACGAGGGAAGGGGGGAAGACGGGCGGCTTGTTTAGTACAGATGCGGGCCCGTTGGTCCTCAGGCGCGTCATCTCAGCAATCCCATCACGCGTGACGGTAGGGGTAATGTATCACTACGACACAGACGACGCGCAGAGACTGCTGTTATCATAGAGTGGCGCGGCTTCTGCCCCACCCGGCAACGGTGATTCAAGTTGGCGAGTTCTATGCCCGTCGTTATTCGAACAGGCGACCGGCGCGCGGGTTGGGGACAGTCAGGCAGTCGCTTTCAACCTGTGCTGTTCGAGCGCGGCGGACAGAGGTCCCACAGTGACTTTCGAAGCCTCCGAGCGAGCGAGTGAGACCTCCTTGAGATCGGTCAGTCAGACCCAGCGGACTTGCCAGTCGCGGTTCTATGCGGCAGGAGAAGGAGATGTCCACTCAGCGACACGTTCAATACACAAAGATACCATGCAAAACTTTGGGCCCCGCGCAAGTGTCAAACGCGTCCAAGTCGATGGACAGCGCGGTGATGGCTTCGCCCTCCTCCTCCTCCTCTTGATACCTTCTACATGGTCGAAAAGATCCATTGTCTCACCGCCAGTCCTTGACAGTTTCCAATCACGTGGTCATGATCTTCGCACGGCTCAGTGGTAAACAGGGGGACGACCGACTGATAGCGGCGGTGGATAGATGGATACGCCGCTCCATCCTCTTCAACGCCGCGACCGCGGGCGTCGCAACCAAGTGTCATACGCCTCGCAGTTGCATCAGGCGGAAACTCAGCGAAAAAAGCCCCAGGAAATCCTTTTCATGGGTACAGGCAGAAGACTCCACGACACTGAAGCGCTCAGCTATGTATATGTATGCACCACGCGGTTGTCCACGGGGCCGTTCGGCCGCACGACGAGGAATCAGCCGGCACCAAAGCGCTGCTGCAGTGGGACTCACGCCGCGAGAGAATCTCGGCGGAAACTCGATGGGACCGTAGAGGACGTGATACCGTGCAGCACAGCACGGGCACACCACAGCACAATGTGAAGCGCTTGGACCAGACGTTGGACAGTCAGGACGAGCAGTTCTCACGCACCAACGGTGATGGGGAAGACGCAGGTATTTTATTCACTAAAGGAGAGGGAATGGCAGAGTGATGGTGGACGTGAGGCATTGCATTACAGAGTCTATTTACATACTCAACAATAAACACCAAACATGTAATGAACAACCAGTGTCATGTCTGTAAGCCTGTTTGCGAGTCGCCCAGCTCGCTGGTCATCATTTTGATCCTCTGTCCCGCCCTCCAACTTCTGGGAACTCTGCGCCATACAAATAGCCAGTTAAGCTCAGATAGACCACGCGTATTGTTGGTGAGCAGGCGCCCCACTGGGGGGAGGGGCGCATGCCTTCGAACAGTGAGCCTAGGGGTGGAGAACTGTAAACGAACGCGTCAAAACATTCACTCTGACAAAGTGACCGTGATACAAACAGCAAGATAAAAAGCGCGGGCGGGCCGCCAAAATTTTCGACACGCGCCAGATGGGAGCGCAAAGATCAGAACTCGTGAGAAAATCCAATCCGTGCTCTGACCACAGTTGGCAACGCGGAAAATCCGGTGATACGAACTCATACGAGACTGTAATACTGGATGAGCGCATGCAGAGCTGGGAGTTTGAAACGCAAACGAGCGCCGGCACCGCATGGCGCGCTCCTTCGCTGGATTCTCATTCGTTCAAGCGATAGGATGACGGGAAATGCATCAGAGCGGCCGCTCTCAACGGGACAACGAGAGAGAGCAGTGAGTCGTCGTCAAACTGAAGTCCGACCAGGATTTTGATGAGAACGACCTCCATTCATACTTTTTGGTAGCGAAGAGTAATACAATATTCCAATTTCATACAATGTGCAACATAAACGGGACAAGTTTACAACCGCCTTTCTGCCCCGCACTTCAATTTATTTACTGTTCGAACAGAAAACAAATCAGATATACAATTGATACTCTTTAATGTAATACATATTCAATAGCGTCGCTTCAATATTAAATTAAGGATTCAAAAGTCGAACGTGTGATCACAGTAGCGCGCTGGTCGTGGTGTCAGCGGCAGCGGCTCGGGCCCGTGGCGAGCGCGGCACAGCGGAAGCCTGGGCGTGGCTCGCGACGAGGAAATTCTCAAGGAAGATGAGGACTTCCGGCGGGCCGTTGCGCTCCTGCAGCCCGCGCATGACCTGCTGCACGCTCTCCTTGCCCAGCAGTCGCTGCTGCATGGCCGTTTGCTGCTTCGCCAGTACTTTTTGGTGCCACACAGGCAGCAACTGAGGTGAACCGGGTATGAAGGCTGCCACAGAGGCGCCTCTCGGCTCATTGTTGGACCAGAAAAAGTCGAAGACGGCGCGCGTGGCCGGCAGCAGCGCCCACTGCTCGAACGGCAGGCGATTGGCGAGCGAGAAGAGACGCAGGCGGCGGCACTGTACAGCGTGGAGAGCTCCGCACTGGAGGCCCTGCAGCACGCTAGTGAGCGACTCGCCCTTTTCGCCGAGCGGACGAATCAGCTGCTGTGCTCGGACCGCTACTATTTCCCCCGCAGGGTTGTAGATGACCGTAATGTGCTCGAACAGTTCGGGCGGCAGCTGTGCAAAGGCGTTCGCGTCGCTCTGTCTGCTCTTGGAATATGACGATGGAGGCGATGGTGGCCTCGAGCCGCTCGCTCGCCGTCGTCTTCGCAGCGTTGACAGCAAGCTTGAAAGCGTTTGAATGTTGACAGCATCAGCTTCAGTCATGATGGCCGCGAGCTGCCAGTTCTCGGGGCTGAGCAGCGCCTTCATGTTCTCAAGCGCGATGCGCCCGACCTGTCGTGTGAGCTTCATGAGCATGCGTCGCGGACGCTCGGGCTTGGGTAGTACACCGATTTGCTGCAGCAACAACTCGTCTTCTTCGCTCTGTCGCCATGTGCGGAGCACGTGCACGCCCCAGAGCGCGTCATTCAGCGCCGACGGCTGCGTGATGAGCGCGTGCCACGCGTGCGAAGTCAAGCTCAGTCGGTGCAGCGCTCGGACGCTCATGAACTCTTGCAGCTTGAGTAGATTGCCACGCGCGTAAGCTGCTGAGTTGTTCACAGTTGACGTATTCGAAGTAAACGCGCCAAAGATGATCGAGAAGGTGACGCGGTTCGCCTGGAACACCTCCGGGTCGAGTTTGTAGCGCGATTGCTGGTACACTCGGCTCTGTGCTGTTGCGGCCATCGAGTTGCTCAGCATCAGGGACGGCTCGTTTGACGCTGGCTTGGCGGAAGACACGGACACGGAGTGGTTCGTCCACGGGATCGACGCCACCGAACGCTGCGATACCGGAAAGGATCCCGAAGTCGTCACCAGCCCGCGGTGGCTCTTAGGCACTGCTTCTGTCCGCGCTCGCGACCCTGTTGGACTGTGGCAAGTTGATGGCGGAGCCAACGACGAAGAAGCAGTCGAAGGGGACGGTCGTGGGTGCGCAATGGACAAGTGATCGGGCTGTGCGAGCTTTGTGGAGCTCACTTGCAGCAGCTCCAGCTCGGCGTTTTCTTCCGGTTCCTTGCGAACCGAGTTGTTGATGATAACGGTGATCGCTGTCTTGGCCGTGGCGATGGGAGGCGGCCGGCCTCCGTTCACAAGACCAGACGCGCGCTCTGCAGTCGCCACCGGGCGCGCCGGCTTGGTGTTTCCATTCAATGAGCCGCTAACGTCAGAGGGGTTGCTGTCTCCACACTGGAGGGACACACTGAGCGCCGGGCTGACGCTCATATCGTTGCGTTCAATACGATCGCGGCATTCCTTTGAACAGTACGGCCGCGCCGAGAGCAACGCCTTCAGCGACGCCGACTTAGTCACCCCCGTTGTCATTGCTGGCGGCATCGCCCTCGTGAACCTCGCGCCGCAGCTCCAGCACGTGGCCATTGGCAGATTATTGCTGCTGGTTGACGCTGGCGTCCCCAGTTTCCTCAACTGTGCGAATGTGCCTAGCTTCTTTTGACCAGCATCATTGGAAGTAGCGATGGCGGATGTATTGCTGGTGGCGACGTTGCTGCCCACGATGCCACGCGGCGAGATGAGAGGGAACACCAGCGCGTCCGACCGATTGCTGCCCGAGTTCGCTGCTGCTGGCTTGGACTTTGAAGCCTTTGTATCTCCGCTCGATGCGTCCGAGCGCGCAGAGCTTACTGCGTTCACCATTATCCGCTCCAGCTTCTTTTGTTGCTGGTGGAGGAAGGAGCAAACGCGGAGGAAGGTCTTCCAGTTCGCGTCCTTATCGGTCCCGGCGTCAACAGCAGGGAACAGCAACCGCAACCGGCCGGGTGACGTGTCGACCAGCATCTTGCCCGATATCTGCTCGCTCACGACCGCCTGAGCGAACCGCGGCAGCTCCCTAGACTGGAGGAACTGCGCCAACTCCAGCGCGTCCCAGTACGACGGCATCATGGTCAGCTCCGGAGCGCTATTGCCCACATTATCCTCTCGCTTCGTGCTGCTCTTGCTCGGTTGACCCGGCTCGGGTGTTTTGCCACTGTCTCTCGATCCCGAGGCCGCGCTCTTCCACTTAGTGCCGCGCTTGCCCGTGCGCGACGCCTTCTGCCAGGCCACACGCTCCACTTCGACCACCACCTTGACGCTCGCGAGCCGCTGCTCCATATGCGCGATCTCGTCCTCCAGCTCGCGCGTCGACGCCATGGCTGCGCACTCGATACCCGAAACTCAAGTCTAAATGCGGTGATCATTCATTTGCGGAGACTCCGTCTCGGTCGTCTATTTTTGATCCACTCTATCTCCTCTCATGTTCGTGTGACACACCCGAATGCACAGCACTTTCACTCTTTGCGCTTGTCAGGGAACGGGAGCCGCAACGCCTGATACAAGAACGCCAACTCCATGGCGCTCTCCTGCAACTGCTCCAACCGCCCACCGCCACCAAAGTGCCCGTCTTCCTCGCTCATCTTGAGCAGCAGCAAAGGCGAACGCGTCGGAGCTTTTCCTACTGCCAAATCACTCGGCTTCTGACTGGTGAGTTGCGCGCGAGCGGCCATGGCGCGCCGCAGCTTCCAGACCCACTTGACGGGTTCCCAGTACTGCACTCGCTGGTCGTTCATGCTGCCCGTGACCAACATGGACGGAAATGTGCTCTTCCCGTCGAGGCGCACGTTCTCGCACGGCGCGTACGAGCGGATGTATTCTCTCACTATCGCGGCGGCCGCGTCATCGCCATAGCCGGCGTTCGGGTTCCCCCACTCGTCGTACTCGTGCACAGTCAGCGGCAGCGTCGGGTCGCTCATCGTCTCCAATATGTCCACGAATGGGACCTTCATTACGAGCGCACGGAACATATCGGGGTGCTCGTTAGCCGCGACACCCATGATGAGTCCGCCAGCGCTTGTGCCCTTGCCAGCGAGCCATTCGGGCGAGGTGACTCCGCGTTCGATCAGGAAGCGAGCGCACGCGATGTAGTCGTCGAACGAATGGCGCTTGCGTAGCTGCTTGCCGTCCTCGTACCAGCGCAAGCCTAGCTCGCCGCCGCCGCGCACATGAGCGAGCGCGATGACCCACCCACGCTCCAGCAAGCTCAAGTGCTCAAGCGTGAATTCGGCCTCGAGGTTGTGTCCGTAGGCGCCGTAGGCAACAAGAAGTGTCGGGTTGGTGCCGTCCAACGGCAGATCCAGCCGGTGGATGAGCGTCAGAGGGACCTTCGCGTCGCCGCTGCTCGGCACGAAGCTTCGGTGGCAGGTGAACTCGTCCGCGTTGAAGCGCAGTTTGCTCTTGTCGGTCTGCTCTTCGATCCAGTGCGAGGCCGAGGCGGAAGACACGGTAGACGCCTCAATCACCGCCTGCTTGCGCACGGTCAGAGCGCGTGCTGCAAGGTCGTAGTCGTACACGATCTCGGGCTCAAGTGGCGTCGACAAGGAGAAGCGGACGCTGCGTGACGTGAAGTCGCGGTTCACGCCGGGTGTGACGCGCCCAATCGCGTGCTGTTCCGGCACTTGCACGACATGCAAGTCGGTCACGCCCCAGGACGTCGGGTCGTCGCTTGATGACACTCCAAACTGGCACACGCGGATGCGTGGTACACTTGCGATGCGCTCATACAGCACCAGATAATCGTTGAGTAGGTCGACGTCTTCGATCTTGACGTCCGGTTGCTCGGGCAGCAGCACGTTCCAGTCGTCGCTGGCGGCTACTCCAGACGCGCACGTGACGATCTTGTAGTTGGCGGCGCGGTCGGCGTTCGTGACGATGAAGAAGCGACCGCCGGCGTGGTCGGCGAAGTACGCGGTGCCCGGCTCGCGCTCGCGCAGCAGTCGCGGCTGTGCATCCAAGCTGCCGCTGGGGAGCGCACGAATCTCGGACGTGTTCTTGGAGTTGCAGTTGATGAGCACGAACGCGCCGTCTTTGGTCTGCGAGACGTCCACGAAGAACGCTTCGTCGTGCTCCTCATAGATCTGCGCGTGGCATCATTCGACGCGGTTAGCAACAAAGCCTACCCACCTATACAAGACCGTTGACAGACGGAGAGACGCACCAGTTCCTGCGCACGCGTGGCGCAATTGTACCGGTAGACGGCGTACGGGCGGCGCGACTCGCGGTCGACCTTAGTGAAGTAGAACGCGCGCGGGTCGGCGGATGCGGCCCACTCGACGTTCTTGACGATACCGTCGAGCTCGCGCAGAGCACGCAGCCCGTTGCCTCGGCGCGCCGTGAGGTCTCGGAGCATGACGCGCGCGTCTTCATTCTCGTCCTCGAGCACCACGAGCAGCTGCCGGCCGTCGGCCGAGACTTTCATGGCCGTGACGAACTGGAAGGCGCCGTGCAGCAGCTCGGGCTCGCGATTCTGGTCCAGCAGCACCTGCTCCTCGCCCAAGGTGACCGCGCGCCGGTAGTACACGGGGAAATTCTCGCGCGGCGCCTGCCGCATGTAGTACTCGAAGCCCCCCACGCGCTCGGGCACGCTCTCGTCCTCGCGCACCACGCGGTCCCGGAATTCGCGGTAGAGCGCGCGTTCGATGCGCCGGAACCGCGGTTGGCTCAGCTGCTTGCTCAGGTAATTGCGCTCCGCCTGCCATTGGCATCCCGAGGCGTCCATGACGACCGTAAACGCGTCAATTGCTGCTTGTGTCACATGCTGCTTCAGTACATTTATGGTAAAATGGGAGCAGAGTACTACCTTTAGGAAGTGCTGGAGGCGCGGATGCGACGGCGAGCGCATCCAATCCAGCGCGCCATGCCCGCCAGCACCGCTCTCGGACGAGGAAAAGTGACGCGAATGTAAGTCGAAGTCGATAGCGGAGGTGACACGCGAGTGGCGGGCGCGTGGGGGATGTCCGAGCCGCCGCGCCGCCGCCACCGTCGTCGCCTTCCGCAGCATCTTTGTGATGTTGATGGGGGTGGCGGAGTTGATGATGACTAGCAAATGCATGGTGATGTGGGAAGGTTTTTTTAGTTCCAACCCATTGGGAAAAACCTCAGGAAAATTGTTTGACGCGCGTCAAAAGTTGCAGCGATGTGGCAAGTCGCTCTTTTACAGGTGGCTTTTCTAAAGTGCAGCAAGGGCCACAGCAAGCCGCGTCCGCTCAAAGGCGGTGCGCCGTGCGCGCAGGCGCGGCAGCCTTCCTTCCACTCATTACTGTACCTATATCAAGTGCGATGCTCTGCTGCAGCTTCTAAACCAACAGCACCGTAAAGGAGCCAAAGGAGATCGGCCCACGCTCCCGACGACCGGAGGGAAGAAAGCGCTCGTTGGCGTCGTCGGCTCGCGAGAGCACCAATTTTTGGCACAAGCCGCGCGCAAAAGGGCCCTGCCAGCGCCGCTTTACCTCCCAAATTGGATACCCGAGTGGGCTCGTTAGGATAGGGTAGGCCCTGACTCCTCCCACCATACAGACGGCAGCACTGGTGGATATCCAGGGCACACCCAAATATCAGTTCTCGCAGTTTTTTCGCCCCACTCACAACGTAACCCACTCATAACCCCCCTCCCCCTGCGCCCCCGGGCGACACGCACTCTTCTCACACGTCGACTCGCCTGACATACAAAGCGAGAAAGGCCCGCGGCTGAAGCTTCCGCCCCCGCCCCCGTCTCCGCTGCACGCGCGTGTCCCCTGCTTCCCCGCGGGCGGAGACGCTCCACGCATTCCCCTCAGTGTATACAGGCCCCCATCCAGCAGCGTCGGCGCGTCGATCGCCATGGAAGGCGTCAAGGCATGGCGTGCTTTTCCTCCCCCCCACCTTTCTCGTTCGTGTCTCTGACAGTCTCCCCCTTGCTCCCTGCTTTCCCGCGTAGGTCTACGCGCCGGACGCGGAGCACGTGTGGCTCCCAGGCGTGGTCTGCCAGGCGAGCGCGGACGGCAAGCACGTGACGGTGCGCGTGGACCCCATCCTCGGGCCGACGGATGCCAGCGTGCTCGAGACGCTGACCCCCGAGCGCGAGCTGCAGGCACTCACGGGCTCGCAGCGCGAGCTCAAGTTGGACGACCCGAGCGTGCTCAAGCTCATCAACTCGCGCCACGCGACCGTGTCGAGCCAGGGCGGTGCCGATGGCGCTGGCAGCGTGGCGTCGCTCCCGCTGCAGAACGCGAGCGACGCGTCTCCCACGTCGGTCGGGTACGAGGACATGATCCTCATCGACCACCTGCACGAGGCGTCTATCCTGTACAACCTGCGCCGCCGCTTCTTCCGCAAACTGCCCTACACGTACACGGGCAAGATCTGCATCGCCGTCAACCCGTACCAGTGGCTGAACCTGTACGACAAGTCTGTCATGGACAAGTTCAGCGACGGCAAGCGCGAGCACAAGCCGCCGCACGTGTACGCCGTGTCCATGGAGGCGTTCTTCAACATGCGTCAGAAGATGGAGAATCAATCGATCCTAGTCAGCGGCGAGTCGGGAGCCGGCAAGACGGAGACCACTAAGATCGTTATGAGCCATCTGGCCGCGCTCGCTTCGAACTCCAACTCCAAGGTTATCCAGCAGATCATCCAGGCCAACCCCCTGCTCGAGTCTTTCGGTAATGCCAAGACGGTGCGCAACGACAACAGTTCGCGCTTCGGTAAGTTCACCGAGTTGCAGTTCACAGTGGACGGCCAGCTTATCGGCGCGCGCTCGCGCACTTACCTGCTCGAGAAGTCGCGCGTGTCGACGCAGGCCGAGGGCGAGCGTAACTTTCACATCTTCTATCAGCTCCTGAACCAGCGCGCGCAGTTCCCCGAGCTCGAGCTGGGCGACGCGACGGCGTTCAAGTACGTGTCGACGACCGCGGAAGGTGGCGACGAGGCCGAAGAGGGCGACCTGGGTCGCACGCGCGAGGCGCTCGAGGTCGTTGGCATTGAGGAGAAGCTGCAGAAGGAGATCTTCCAGATTTTGGCGGCGGTACTGCATCTCGGCGAGACCGAGTTCAGCTCTGCCAACGGCGACGTCGATGCGTCGCAGGTCGTCGATGTGAAGCCCTTCTCGATCGCGTGTCGACTGTTGGGCGTGAGCGTCGAGGCGCTCGAGAAGGCCGTGTGCAACCGCAATGTGTTTGTCGGACGAGAAGTGTTCTTGAAGCCCATGACGCGCGACCAGGCCGCGGACTGCCGAGACGCGTTGGCCAAGAGTCTGTACTCGAAGCTCTTTCTGTGGCTCGTGGAGAAGATCAACGACACGATCGGTGTGCAGACCAAGGACGCCGTGTCGTTCATCGGCATCCTCGACATCTTCGGCTTTGAGCACTTTGAGACCAACTCGTTCGAGCAGTTCTGCATCAACTACGCCAACGAGAAGCTCCAGCAGAAGTTCGTGCAGGACGTGCTCAAGACTGTGCAGCTCGAGTACGAAGAGGAGAACATCACGTGGTCGCACATCCAATTCGCGGACAATCAGGACGTGCTGGATCTGATTGAAGGCCGCCTCGGTGTGATCAGCTTCCTGAACGAAGAGTCTTTGCTTGCGACGGGCACGGACCAAGCGTTCGCGAGCAAGCTGGGTGCCGTCATGGAGAACAACCCTTTGCTGGAGACCCCGCGTTTGAACCAGTGCGCGTTCTCCATCTATCACTACGCTGGAAAGGTCACGTACGACGCGACGGGGTTCCTGGACAAGCACCGCGACGCCATCCTACCGGATATTAAGCAGTGCATGAGCACGTCGAGTCTCCAGATCCTGTCCAAGATGTTCAAGGAGGACATGAATGCCAGCGCGCCGCCTGGGCCATCACGGGGCAATAACACCCGCAGTAGGAAGAGCCACGCGCAGCCTCGTCGCACGACCGTCGGCACGCAGTTTAAGGAGAGTTTGTCGCAGCTGATGGAGAAGATCAGTCTGACCGAGGTCCACTACGTCCGCTGTCTCAAGCCGAACCCCCTCAAGAGCGCGAACTGCTTCTCGCACGGCGACATCGTGAACCAGCTGCGTTGTGCCGGTGTGATTGAGGCCATTCGTGTCTCGCGGAGCGCGTACCCAAGTCGCATTCCTCACCTGGAGTGCGTAAAGAAGTTCCGCATGCTCGCGAGTTCGAAGCTTCCGCACGAGAACAGCCCGCTGAACGAGTTCGACTCGGAGCTCGTCAAGACGCAGTGCGAACAGCTGATGGAGAAGCTGCTTCCTGGCGGCAACGTCAAGGACTACCAGGTCGGTTTGACGCGCGTGTACTTCCGTGAAGGTGTGCTGGAGCAGCTCGAGACGAAGCGCGGCTGGGCGCTCCGCAAGTACGCGATCCTCTTGCAGAAGAACGTCCGGTGCTTCCTGGTTCGCCGCCGCTTCCTGCGCCAAAAGCGCCAGATCGTCATTGTGCAGAAGTACTGGCGTCGCTATGTGCTCCGCATGCGGTACCTGAAGCTCCGACGCGGCATCATCCAGCTCCAGGCGCGTCATCGCGGCAACTCGGCGCGTAAGATGTACGAGGTCATGAAATTCGACTACAGCATCGTGCGTCTACAAGCACTGTGCCGCACGTTCATCGCTCGCCGTCGGTACTTGAAGCAGGTCGAGGCCGTCAAGCGGCTCCAGGGCTTTTGGCGCTTCTCTCTGCTCCGCCTCGTGTTCCTGCGCAAGATGGAGAAAGAGAAGGCGTACAAGGCGCTGGGCTCCAAGGTTGCACAGCTGCAGATGAAGTTGGACCGCAAGCAAGCTGTCGGCGGCGCTAAGCTGTCGCCGTCGGCCGCCAAATCCCGAGCGGTCGGTGCTGGAGATATCCCACCGATGGCTGGACCTGGCAGCACCGGATCAAACGGTTCCCATCGCGGATCTATCCTCAACAGCCACCGGTTCAGCGCTAGCAGCGGAATCCTTGATGAGAGTCAAGAAGTCATCACCGCGTTGCATGAGGAGAACGAGCGTCTGCGCCAGCAGTTGGAGAAGCAGGAGGCGGAGATTCAGCGGCTCAAGACGGAGAACCGCACGCTGAAGAACTGGCAGCAGTCCAAGGAGGTGGGCGAGCAGGTGCAGAAGCTCGCGCATCGCGACCAGGAGAGCAAGGACTTGACGTACCTGACGACGCTCGAGTCCGAGTATGAGCGTCTCCGGTCTTACATTTGCGAGACGATGAAGCTGCCGAGTGACATTGGCACGATCGTGCCGCCCCCGGCGCCTGCGAATGGTCCATCGACCAACCTGCGTGGCTCGTTCGTGTCGCAGTCTTCGGACAAGTCGCTGCTGGCGACGGCCGCTGCGAACGGCATCCTAGACCAGAAGGCTGCCGAGGCCCACCACTTGCTCGTCAAGAGTGCCGGCCGGGTGTCCCATGCCAAGACCAAGGTGTCAACCAAGGGCAACGCACGTCGCGTCAAGGACCACTGGGAGGAGATCCGCAACTTCCCGCCGGCCATGCACTACTCGTTGGGCTCGGTGCCGTGGAAGCGGCTGCTGACGGACTGGGCGCAGGGCAACCCGAAGAAGCTCGACTACATGACTCGCTGGCTCAAGAACGTGCTGGATGGCGGCCCGATCGTGTCGGACACGTTCCCCATGGGCGTCGAGCTCAAGTACGTGACGCCCATGATGCTCGACGGCTTCATGCAGCTCGTGATCCCCAAGCTCGCCGAGCGGCCAGACATCCAAGTCCACGTGCACACGAAGGAATTTATCGGCACGAGCATGCGCATCACGCTCTCGCAGCGTGACAGCCAGAACCTGCGCCAGTCGCGGATGGAGCGCGCGCCGCCGATGGAGGTGGAGGACTTCCAGCGCATCTCGATCCTCGCCAACTCCAATCCGGGCTCAAGCCGGCTGTCGTCATCCACGCTGAGCCTCTCGCCTTCGGACTCGTCCGTGCTTTCCTCGGGGACGTCCTCTCGGTCCAGCGGTCTGTTCCGCTCGAGCCGGAGCGGCGCCAGCACGGACGGCAGCCACCGCAACTCGTTCTTCCACCGCAAGTAGTGCGGGGGCATTTCCGCGAACGTTCACGGGTTAATAGCGTTGAGGTCGCAAGTGGATGTGCCGGGCTGGTGTGTGGCATGGGGCCATCGGCGCGTCCGCAACGAGGAGAGAAGAGAAGCCATGGCCAAACGCGCATGGGCCAGAAACCAGACTGTTGTCACGCGTTTTCTGGCACTAGAGAGATTTCGACCAAGAAAGAGGGGGAGTGGAGTGAAGATGCGTTTGTGTTGGGAAGGAACCCAGTGGTGCGGTCGGCGGCTGAGGTGGCAAGGTGCGTGTTCGTGTCTAGCCGAGCCCGAGCCATCAACCGAGCGAACCTGTCCTCGCCTGCTTCCGTTGTAATCCAGTAGGTTTCCAGTCAAGATATGGGCGAGAGAGAAGAAGAAGAGCATGTATGTTGTCACGAACCCAATGGTTTTGTTTCTCTCATGTTGTTGTGTCACTGGCGAGACCGGAGACGAATGTGTGGCCATAACAGTCAGACAAGTGGGTTCGAAAGCTGATGGACGCTTCCAGCGCACGCAACTTCGACATGAAGCGGAGGAACGCGCGCGGAACCCGCGGTGCAAAGTGACAGGCGGCGTAGGACACGAACGTGGCGCTTGGCACGGGAAATGAAGGGCGAAGTGATTCAATGGAGGCCGGAGCGACCGATGATTTGAAGCCGCCAGGGCATAGGATTTCGCTCATTTATGATCACATTTGGCTCGCCGAGGCGTTGATGGCGACGATGATGGGAGCCATCGGACGGGTAGAGAGAGAACCCCAAGTGAGCATAGGCGATGAGATCTTTGCGCTCGGATCGTTCCGCGTGTTGATAAACTCGACGGCGGTTTGCGTCATGCGGGGCTCCGACAGATGACCTCAGGCGTGATCTATGCGGTCGGTCGCACTTGCATGCCACTGTCGCTCCTCTCGCGACCGTCTCGCGCTTGCTGAGAACGCTCAGTGACCACTACAGTGTCGAGGTCCTCATGTTCTTTCCAGCGTCTCAACGTTTCGATTCCTTCTCTGACGTACATAAGAACCGGCCACGGAACAGCAGACGCGGCTCACGACTGACGTCGGCCGTGACGCACATACTTCGGTGCCACCTGAGGCATGGCGTGCACATGTAGAGTGAGACCGGGGAACCTGCAACTGCGGATGGCGAATCGACCAAGTGACTCGACAGCGGGGAACGAGCCTCACGCGGAAGGGAGGGATAGGATCCACGCGTCACCTGCATTGCGTGGCCTCCAGCAAGCGAGCGGTTCGGGCGCGGGTCCCTGTCGAGGCTTGGGCGGCCAAGTGATGACGGCGAAACGCTCGTGATGGCGCGTTTGCATAGTGAAGCCAAGTCAAAAGCGAAAGTCGCATGCCTGGAAGTCGACTGAGTTGTCCGGCCCCAAACTAAAAACGTGATTTAAATCGCTCCGGCCGCCCAAATGTTTTTTGCACAAAAACACAATTTTCCACCGTGATAAACTTGGTTTTGTATGCGAACGAAAATCAGGAACTGGTCAGTCGGATCTGAAAAGATTTCCTGAACTTATGGCAGTGACGGACCCCGTACAGTAACCCAAAAATCACGTTTACACTTTGGCCCTGAATACAAACACCGAGTGAAATGAAAATCTCATCAACAACCGACTTGCGCATGCCCAAATTTGGGGGATGGGGACGCGGCACATCACGAAAAGTGAACCGAAGGCCGCGCCAACCCGACGGTTGGCGTGCGCCCTGCCACTGCATTTTTGAAGTGCGCACTGCGGCCGCCCGCCCACGTCGATGCTGCGAATATCTTGACGCTTCCCTCTGCGTTCTCTCCGTGTTCCAAATGCTGCGCGCATAGTCAACTCGTGCCTGTTTTCAGGAGAATCTTTTCAGTTGTGTTTTGTGGTGGGTAAAAAACGGCGGGCGTTTTATGTTATTTTTTTTTCACAGCATAGAAAAAGCCTCTTTTCGGGAAATGGGTTCGCTTTTATCGCTCGAGTTGACCATTTTGGTCGCGGATTTGTGATTTGTGCGCTGGAAGCCGACCAAATCGCTCGCCATTTGCAAATTTGCACTCGAGAGCCGAAACCTTAGGCCAGCAGCTACATAGCTCTCCGAGTCCCCACACGTCTTTTCGCTATCACCACAATGCAGTCGCCCTCGCTGCTGCCGGCGCCCGCCATGACGCTCAAGCTGCCGCTGACGGTGGCCACGGCCGCGTCTCCGCCGTCTTCGTTCTCTGGCCGCGCGGTCGGCGTGTGGTCGGCCGACGAGCACGACCGCTTCCTGGAGGCGCTCAAGAAGTTCCCGCAGGGTCCCTGGAAGGCCATCACGGAGTTCGTGGGCACGCGCTCGGTGCGCCAGGTACAGACGCATGCGCAGAAGTACCAGGAGAAGGTCTCGCGCCGCTTGCACGGCATGCAGACGGGCAAGGCCGTGCGCCTGCGCCGCGAGCACCGCATCGACCACGACGTGCTTTCACTCGTCACGCTCATCACTCCACACGGCGGCGAGGCGCGCCGCAAGCACGCGCGCCGCGCGCTCGATGGCTCCAAGGCTCGCTCGCCCACTGCTCGGCCAGCGGCGATCCAAACTAAGACTGAAGTCGCCAAGGACATGGCGGAGGAGGCCCCCAAGACGCCGACAGGCACGCAGCGGCCGACGCTGGACAAGGTCGAGCCGGACGCGACCGCCAAGGCCATGATGCTGGTGGGGGCGGACGGGGACGGCGCGTCGCCCTCGTCCATCTCGTCCTTGGCGCTGTTTGAGGGCTTCCAGTACGACATCGACAGCAGCACGCTGCTGGACTTCGACATGCTGACGGAGGACGACCTGCCCACGCTCAGCGAGTCGCTCGACTTCTTCATCGAGAACTTTTCGTGTGCCTAAGCGCGCTGTCTGTGGAGGAGGAGGAGGAGGAGGAGGTGAAGGAGGTCGCGACGAGGACAAGAGTCGAGTACAATAGAGACGCGAGAAGAGCGGACAGATCTGAGCGTGAACGAAACGACGCCGTAGATTATTTATGCATGTGCCTTAAGAACTCAAGCGAGTGACAGTCAACACGTTCAGCTTCGCCATTGTGATGCAGCTTGCCTCGAAGACACCAACACACGGAGCACCAAGAATGCTCTCCATGCGTCGCTAGCGTCGGGCTGACGCGTTGCTTGCTCCAATTGCATTCCCCTGGCAACAACTCAAGCGCTGCGGAAGCTGCGGCGAGCGTTCTCAGTCTGGGCGGGCGCGGGAAAGACATCGCGGCGCGCCGACTCAGGATCTGACCGATCAGCAGCCATTCGTGGGCCTCAAGCAGGTGAGGAAGGTGAGGAACCGCGCATGTTTCCTACTCGACTGGCCACTCGGTGCAAACAACCTGTTCGAAGTATGCACGTCTCGGTTGACATCGACTGTTCTGTGGTTGACGGGCGAGAAGATGAGGGGGCCAGCACGCTCCGACCAGCTCCCCATTCACACGCGAACTCCATGTCATCACACATAAATGCGCTCTTTTAATGAACACGACGCCGGCAGCTCCAACGCAGCCGTCTGGTGGCATATAGGCGCTGATTTGCAGCCGCCATCAGCTGATCGCCTCGTACCCAATCGTTCCGGGCGCCTCAGAGCGTCCAACACATCACAGATGGAGCTGAAAATCAGCATTTGGAGCGCAGACAGTGTGACCACAGCTCGTAAACGCAATTTAGACGCTACCACGTTCATTTGTTGGCTATCGTCGCCATTAGACGCAATATCTGGATGGACACTGCTGCTGTACACACTCTGACCGCACGTCTTCTCTTGGACACGCGGCGCTCAGCAGTTCTGGGCGGACTCGAGCAGCTGCCGCACGTTGGCGTAGCTGAGGCCGACCTCGGTGACCGTGTCGTCGGCGGGCTTGCCCGTGGGGAACCAGAGGAAGTCCGGGTGGTCGTCGTTCGAGTCCCAGATCCACTCGCCACCAATGATCTTGTCGTTCTTGTCCATCTCGAGCAGGTATGTGTAGTACGCGCCCGTCGTGTACGAGTCCACCTTGCCCGTCGACACGAGCGGGCCGTCCGTGTACGTCTCGTAGATCCACGAGAGCCGCGTCTTGACGTGCACGATGCTGGACGCGTTGCTGTTGAACGGGTACGTGCTGACACCGTAGAACGTCTTGCCGGCCTGCTTGAGCGTGTAGCGCTTCTGCTGCTTGACCTTGAACCCGCGCACGGGCTGGTTCCACACGTCCGCGTTCGCCTCCGTGTCGATGATGAAGCTCTGGTTAAAGCGGCCGAGGATATTGGTGATCGCAACGTGGAAGAAACCCGGGCCAAGGTCGCGATACGCCGAGTTCGTATGGCGACCATACTTGTCGGTCGAGTCGCTCTCGCCGTTGTAGCGCACGCCCGTGAACACGGTCTCAACGTCCGCGCCGTCGTAGACTTGCGTCGCGAGCGCCTTGAGGTCCAGCACTTGGAAGGTGACGTTGTTGTAGGTGACGCTGCACTGCGGCTCGTCCTCGAGGATCGCGGCGGGCGTCCAGGCGTGACAAATGCCGTACCACGTCGGGATGCAGTAGCCCGAGGATTGGCCGGTGCGGATGGCGCACACACTGTCCGAGCTGTCCGATGTGCAGTCCGAATCCTCTGTGCACGCCGTGTTACTCGACTCGGCGTCGATGCCCGACACGGACGAGATGTTGTTCATGAACTCGGTCACGTCGAGTCCGAAGGCCGTGGCGTACTTCTCGGCCGCGCTAGGTTCGTTGAGCGACCAGATGACGTTGATGCCGTCCTGGTACATGGGCCAGTACGGACCAGGCCACGGCGCCGGGTCGAACACGCCCGTGGTCGGCAGCTTCTTGAGACGCACTTCCATCGACTCGCCGAAGTACGTCTCGAGCTTCTGCACGTCCGTGCTCGACTCCTCGAGTGTGCGCGAGCGGCGAACGAACTTGCGCTCGCTGAGCTTTCGGCGCGTCGACGAGGACGACCCGAAACCGGGGTCGCAAGCGTCGTCGTCCTCGCTGTCATCAACGTCGCTGACATCGTTATAGTCGCTGCTTCCATCGTCGCCATCGGCCTCGTCTTCGATGGAGACGCCAAACGTCACAACATAATCCGCCATGCCGGTGTTGCTAGCCAGCATCGTCGTGTTCGTGACCGTCACATTGGTCACCGTGCTCAGCAGCGAGTCAAGATCCGGAGCGTCGTTGAGCACCACCGTGAAGCCGGTGGTGTTGTTAGACTGGGGCCCGCCGAACGCCGGGTGGTCCTTGCCCAGCGTCGTGGTCTCCATGACTGTGATGGGGAGGTACTTGAACGGCAAGGCGGTCACCACGTTGTCCATCAAGCCGATGGCCGCGGCGGTTGCGATCGCCGCCACAGGTACCGTCACCAACGGTCGGACCATGGTATCACTGCTCTTGTTGTGCGCACTGCGAGTGCGTCGTCAAGCTGGATGTAATCTCCGCGTCTCGACTGGAGATGGGAGAATTCGCGAATGGTGAAGCGCAGAGGGGGGAAGAAGGCGGCGAAGCGAACGCCTTGCTGAGCCCGCGTGCGTCGTTTTCAACTGGTCCGCTGCATGGAGTGCTCGCCCGGTAGGGTGTTACACCCGAAGTCAACGACAGTAGCCGCTGTCGAGCTGCAGATATCGTCACTGAAGGGCTACTGGGTATAGTGGAGACTAGTGAAATCGATTTATGGATACAGATGGGGCTGGATTCAGATAATTTACACTTGGTTTTTATATGTTTGACTTGATTCGCATGTCACTGATCGGCTGCGCATCCAAAGTCGGATCAAAACACGTACGATACTTCTTCGATAAAGTTGACGAAGCATTATTGAGACTCACAAATGACAGAACTCTATCCAAACATGAACTTTAACGATATATTTGAACCGTACATCTCGGATACTTTAGGAGTCGCGCGGTGTGGCGTCTGCCCACGATCAAAAGCGATCATCGCATTGTGCTGTGAACGTCTTCGTGTGTCTGCACGCGACATCTCATTCTCTCCTTAGGCGGCTCTATTAACTCTTAATACCGATGCGATAGCTGGTGCGCCTAGGGCGTGTACCAGCGCTGCAGACCGCAACCAGATCAACCGGCCGTTGCAAGAGTACCGGAGACAATCGGCGGCCGCGATTCAGTTTGGAAGCTCGACGCAATGCGTCGACGCTAAGGCTATCGGATCGGATAAAAGGGCGGCTATCCAAAGCTGCCGTGGCATCTCAGGACAGCATGTAAAGGCTTGTTGCCGGTGGTCACTTCTCAGCGCACAGCCAACGAAACACGCGCCGACGCGAGTGAAACGCGAATTCGTCTGACTAGACACAACTGTAGTCCAATGCGAGGCTACGCATTCTGCTACCTCTACTCTACGGATCAAATTGATCCGCTCGACCACCTGGCTAAGACATAAGGACACAACCGGACGCGAACCAGTTCGTGTCGATGAGATGGGGGAAGTCGTTGATTACAGCGTCCGTGATTGCATGCATTGCTCTCTGTGCATGCGTCAGTGCTCATCGTTGTCATCCCTGCCAACTCTCTTGCGCCCGTGCAAATTCCGAGGGAGCGTTTCTTCCCTACGCGGCTACGATTTGATGTTCTGCTCGAGTAGCGCGCGCAGTTTGGAGTCGGTGAGCAGCTCCTTCATGAACCAACCAGTGTACTCGCCCGAGGTCTCCTATGAGAAGAAGGACCAACCGCCTTCGGCCTGCGTGATTACCGCGAACTGCTCGGCTGCGAGCGTGTAAAAGTCGTCGACTTGGTCGGCGAACTGCCCGGCTGGCACAGCGACACTCCACTCCCCGATGAACAGCGCGTTGTGGCCCTCGCGCTTGTTCCACGAAGTCACCGACGCCTGGTACGTGTCCGTCACGGCTGCGATCAGCTTGGCGTCCGAGTAGTCGTCGTATCCGAACGCGAAGTACGGGTGCCACACGACCCAGACGTTGGTGTAGTTGTCAGTCACTAGCATGAAGTCGGACAGCTCGCCTTCGCCGTAGCTGAACGCCATGATGGACAGAACGCAGTCGTTGCTTGTTGCGCGAACAGCCTGGTATGCTTCCTCGTAGTACGTGAGCATAACAGTCTCGTCTGTAGTTCCCTCCGGCTCGTTTAGCAGATCGATGCCCAAGAACGCATCCTCGTTCTTGCATCGGTCCGCCAGGAACGACACGACCTCCACTGTGGTGGCCACGTTCTCAGGGTACGCGCTCCAGAACATCTTGCCGAGGTCTGTCGGTGCCGA